>JAGXJF010005486.1:0-74032 GCA_019208055.1 Stipa capillata | reverse complement strand
CCGTTAATCCATTAATTAAGACATTAGATATAAATTATCTGATCAAAAGTTAGAATCTTTAGAATATGGTGCAAAATATGGAATGCATTTCTAAACTATTATTTTGTTGGCAAAAAGAAGTAGTAATTGAGCTTTATGTTGCATGTACTTTGTGGTCTTCTCATCCTAGGACTATCCTCACTTGGAGGGTTAGATGGAGCAATATCAATGTTGACTCTCTCCTTGAACACATACAACTGGACACTCCTCTTAGTCTGATGTTCAGATATCATTTCCCTCACATGAATGTCATTATCAATGTGAGCAAGATAGCCCCTGTCATGTGGATATATTTTCTTGTAGTACAGGAAGTCAATTGCTTGGAATCCAACTTCTTCGATCAAGCCAACCAACTCAAAATAGGAGATGACATCCTTGTCCATTGACTTTTGTAGAACTCTCTGGCCTTGATTTCCATCTTCATAGTGCAGTTTTATATTCCACATCTCCACCTCCATCCTACAATAATATGAATACAATAACATGTTAGAAGGAAAGTATCAAATGAATGGCGCTTGCAAGCGTGATAACTCAATGGGATAACCAGAAGTTTAATTGACAAAGTGATAAGAGCTAATAATTCTGTAATTTTGTAATTCTGCCTCAGTGCATGCATATGAGTATAGTTATTTTCCTGAACTAATCTGATGCATTCAGCCCATATCCTCTTGTTGTCAATGTGCAATAATTAATAATTGGGATCTCTAGCTTGTACCAATCTTTTAGCATTCATGTATTTAGCTGACAAAATCTTGGTTGTCCTATATATAACCAATGGACAATATACAACATGCATGCTTATATATGCATGCTGCAACGAATTTTGCATAAAGAACAATGACTGCGATCAAAATTGTATACTACTTACGTGTGTGTATGGAGCAAAAAGGGCTATAAGCTTTGGAGTGTGTAGTTAATCCTGAGCAGAATATATATATGCACGCATCGACCACGAACCAGCAGTATTCAAGAGGACTAATTAGCTTTTTGACTTGGTGAGCTGAACCTCCAAACAGCAGCGAGAGCTCGGTGACGTGAGCGACCTGCCGAGCTCGGGCGACAGGCCCAGCAGGAAGCTCGTGACGCTGCCGAAGTTGGCCCCCACCACAGCGGTCGCCGCCGTGGTTGCCCCCGCCACCAGCCTCGGCTGGAACATGGAAGCCAGCGCCGCGAACTCTTGCACCAGCAAGGACGAGCACCACACGTGCCCCTGCGCAGTCTCAAACTCGTGGGAATCAATCTAGAACAGGTGCTGTTGTGGAATTCGTGGGAATTAAAACAATAGAGATGGGAGAGGGGTGGAACCGTAGATTTATCCTATTCCTATCTCTTCAATCTGCAAAGACTCAGTTGTCTAGCGATAAAAGAACGGGATCGTAACTAACTGAATAAGGGGCGCCAACTGGAGGGAAAAACGTGGGAACAAAAATTTCGCTGCAGGGAATTAGCGGCAAAAAAAAATCCCTTGGGTTGATAGACATGCCACCATCACCAGTCCAATAGAGACAAGATTTTGATCCGTATTTTAAGAAACTGACTCTACAATGATTTTTCTAAGTCAAATTCATGATTTCAATAGCCACGTCATTGGTTTACTATTTCATTTTCGGTAACTCTCAGTCGCCTAAAATTTTTGTAAACCCCAGTCATCTAAAGTTACACGTCACTTAACCTAAAATTGCAATCCTGAAAATGTACAATTTTATTGAAAAGTTACTACCATTTTTAGTCCAAAAATCACACGTCATTTAGACTAATATCATGGTCCTAAAAGCGTGCAATTATTGTAAAAGATTACTGTAATTTTTAATTTGTAAAATTGTACGTCATTTAGTGTAGACCCGGTTTCTCAGTCCGTCTATTGTATATGTATCTATCTTCTAAGGGGAGCCGAAGGTGAAGGGAATATTTTGTTTTAGCGCCAAGAAGTAATACGCAGGTGGATTTTCGTACAAGCAAAATTGTTTTCGTTTGTTACTTTACGTGGGCATAGTATATCAATGAATAGCCAGAATTTGTATACGTATGATATGGCTGTAAGATGAGTCGAGCTTATTTTAGCATGCTTACTCAATGTAGAACTTTGAGTTTGATATATTTTTAAGCAAAGCATTCTAGTGTAATTGTGGCAACTTCACTCATAGGGTTACTTTTAGGTCAAGTTAGACTCCTCCAAAGCTACCAACTGAACAGAGCGAGTATTAATGATACCACGAACAATACAAAAACAATAGCATACCCTCTTCGTGTAACAGTTTATGTCAACCTAGCCTTTTCAAGTTTTCTCAAAATACATGTCATTCTACAATTTCAATATATTCTTTTGCTCATTTTCTTTCTACTTTACTCTTAGTTAGGGCAGTGATTTGTATCTTAGTGTTATTGTAATACCTTAAATTTTAAATATTGATATAATCGGACTAATAGAGAGACACAAAAATATAGATATAACCGGACTAATAGACAGACAAAAGAATATATACATAACCAGATTAATCGATGGACAAAAAAATAGACATAACCATATTATAATAGAGAGACATAAAACGGGGCTCAAGATTTGAACCCAGAACCTTGTATTCTACAAGTGGGTTGTCCACCATCTAAGCTACCATGAGTTGTGAATATTTAGGTGTTGCCTCTTTGTTAATCTAGCTGCGATCGGAAGCGGAAAAAAGAAAATAAAGAGCAGAGGCGCTGGCCCCCAGTACCCTAGCTGCCTCAACGAGGCCCCTGCCCAAATTGCCGCCGCCAGAAGTCGGGATCCCGCCGCTGCCACCAGGACCTCGCTGGAGAGTTTCCTGCCAGTCGCCGTAGTACTGCTGCCACCGCACCGCTTCAACCTCACGCTGCTGCTGCTCAAGGAGTTCAAGAGGAGTTCCTCTAGGGCTCGGCTGCACCTTGAAGAAGGAGGAGCTGGGCTGCCAAGGGAAGAGGAAGGAAGAAAGAGAAGAGAGGAGGAAGAAGGAGAAATAAGGAGGAGTTCCTCCACGGCTCAGCTTGCATTGTTGGCTACCGCTCCCGTCCGGTAAATGTGAAGCTTGATTTTGTGCTCTACATCATATATATGTGAATTTGAAGCTTTTTTAAAGGGGTGTCTCCTGTGTTATGAACAGAACAACCATAATACCTAAAAGTAGCACCTTAAACTGTATAGCTATTACACTTGATCAGCGACTCGTACCAAGTTCTGTTCATCTTTCTTTTCTGCCCATGGTTTAGTAGTAACTTGCAATTGATCCACACCATAGCATGCACACCATCAATATGTGTGGTTGGTATAATTGTGATTAATCTCTGCTTTTGTTGAATTCCGATATCATTGTGAAATCAGTCTGGAGTAATGCCAAATTTGTAGTTATGTGACTAGATAACTAAAGTCCAGAACCTGAATATATCGTCGAAACGCTTTTGAATTTCTGAACAAATTGAGTTGTGCTACTAGGAGAAATGCTGAACGATCTAGGTGTAGTTTCAATGCAAATTTTGGCCAACATAGATCAACAAGGGCCTTATTCACTGTTGACCTTTCCTTGGATAGATGAGATCTGGAAATTAGTTAGTGATCTTATCTGGTTTGTTTGGTGTCCTGCATACAATGCACGCATTTTTGAGAACTGAAAATATTGTTTATATCTTCGCTATGCCTTCATATGATCAAGTTGTATGATTGTTCTCATAGATGATATTCCCTTGTACATTTAATTTTTCAAGCATTATAATGAGTGCAGTAATGATATTTAATATTTTAACACAGTGATATGGATTTAGAAGCTATTAAGAAGTTACCGCGATTTCCTAGACCAAGTGAAGAATACTTGGCTGGGGTAGATGGTTTTCTTGATTTTGCATACACTAGAAAAAGTTCTGATGACAAGATTCGTTGCCCATGTGTTAAATGTGTCAATAGATTTTTATTGAAGCGGAATGATGCATATGATCATTTGGTGTGTGACAGAATGCTACTTGGATATACTGTTTGGGGTTGTCATGGTGAAACTGCAGCATACATCTCTGCTAACAAACAAAAACGGTCACAGAGTGAAGGGAGCTCAGGAATAAACTCTAATATGCGTCAACTAGTCCAGGATGTTTTTCAAAATGTAGACAATGGACCTCCAATGATTGATCCTGATTATGCAAATCCTTCTAAACCTGGACCAGAAACAAGTGGAGCAATAAATCTTTAAATGATTTGCTACCGGTTCTGCAACAAGCAATTCCAAATGGCAAGAATTTACCTACAACATTTGCTGAGGTTAAGAAAATCATTGGAAAGCTTGGGCTTAATTATGAGAAGATCCATGTCTGTGAAAAAGATTGCCAGCTTTATCGAAAAGGGAAGGCAGGTGATGACTTCTGTTCAAAATGTGGAACATCAAGGTGGAAGAACAAACCAGATAAAACCACTCTAACTAAGAAGGAAAGGAGAAAGGCAACCCCAAGGAAGGTGTTACGGTACTTTCCAATTAAGCCAAGGATTAAGAGGCTTTTTATGCACAAAGAGACAGCTACAGCATTAAGATGGCATGATGAGGGACGCACAAAAGATGGAACATTGCGTCATCCAGCTGATTCAGAGGCGTGGAAGGCCATTGATTCTCGGTATCCTTGGTTCGCGTCAGATTCTCGGAACATTAGATTTGCAATGGCAAGTGATGGTTTCAACCCGTTTGGGATGATGAGTTCAAAACATAGTTGTTGGCCTGTCGTCTTAGTACCTTATAACCTTCCACCGTGGTTATGCATGAAAGCATCTTCTCTTCTGCTTACTCTGCTTATTCCTGGTCCATCTTACCCTGGGAAGCAGTTCCATGTATTTATGGAGCCAGTTTATGAGGAACTAGCTGAGTTATTTGAGGTCGGAACACCTATATATGATGCGTCTCGAGATGAGATGTTTCAACTTCATGCTATTGTATTGTGTACTGTGAGTGACTATCCTGGGCTTGCGATCTTTGCGGGATTTAGCGTTAGTGGTGAGTCTGGTTGTTTTCCATGTCGTGATGAAACATGTTCTAAACGCTTGAAACATGGGTAAAAATTCTGTTTCATGGGGCATCGCCGGTTTCTACCTCTTGATCACGAGTTCCGATACGATGCTAACTCATTCGATGGATCTGAAGAACATAGAGCGGAGCCTATTGCTTATAGGGAAATTTCAATTCTAGATAAGATAAAATTAATTAAGGACTTTGATAATTCCAAAACATGGAAGTGTGTCAGCAGCCTATTCTCTTTGCCCTATTGGGACTTCAATTTACTCCGCCATAATCTAGATATCATGCACATTGAGAAGAATGTGTGTGAGAATATATATGGGACACTTCTAGGAATTGAGGGCAAGTCCAAGGACAATTTAAAAGCACGACTAGACCTGCAACAAATGAACATCAGGCCAGAGTTGCATCCTAAAAAAAAAGCTAATGATAATTACTATTTGCCTGCTGCTTGCTATACCATGTCAAAACAAGAGAAGCAACAATTTTGTAAAGTCCTTCATGACATAAAAGTTCCAGATGGGTATTCAGGAAACATATCAAAATGTGTAAATGTTGCTCAAGGCAGAATTTCAGGCTTTAAAAGTCATGACTGTCATATTCTAATACAACAACTTCTACCTGTTGCTTTGCGAGGTGTACTCCCAGATAATGTTATATCTGTCTTGTTTGATCTATGCGGATATTTTAGAGAAGTGAGTGCAAAAGTCCTCCATGTGGACGAGCTTGAGAAGATGGAGGAGCGAATTAGAATGACATTATATCATATGGAGATGATTTTCCCACCTGGATTTTTTACTATTATGGTGCATTTGGTTATACATCTAGCAACCGAGGCAAAAATAGGTGGTCCAGTGTGTTACCGTTCAATGTGGTTTGTGGAAAGGTATGCTTACAAATACAGTGCTACATTTTATATCTATTAGTAAAAGATTGTTTAACAAATTTCTTTTTGTTTCTTTTTTTCCCTTTATGTAGGTATCTCAGTGTGTTGAAGTCATATGTGCGTAATAAAGCTCATCCAGAGGGATATATCGCGGAAGCATATTTGGCAGATGAGTGCATGACTTTCTGTTCAAGATATATTGAAGGTTTTGAGACCAAGCATAACCGGCCTTCAAGGAACGAAGATAATGACGAGTCCATTGGACATTCTAATGTCACACAAAGATTGGTTCTATTTCCTCATGTTGGCAAACCACTTGGCAATCCTAACAATTATGTTATAAGGGGTTTAGCTAAAGTACAAGCACACAGATATGAGTTGTTCAATTGTTCAGATGTCAATGCATACCTTAGGTAATATCTTAGGCTTATAAATATTTTAAGTTTCATTTTTCCTGACATGAAAATTGATTGTCAATTACTTTGCAGAGCTCACGCTGATGAGATCACTAAGGGGCGCAATGTCAACCCAAATACTATTGAGAGGATTCAAAATGAGACATTCCATGAATGGTTCAAAGCTCATGTAAGTGTCATATTTCCATCCTTTACATGTACCACTTGAGTCATTAACCAAATTACTTCTAAATATACAGATAGTGAAACTGGAGAAGAAAAATGGCATCCACAATATTGAAAATGATATTAGGTGGTTGGCTCGTGGCCCGATTGATGCAGCTAAAAGATATCATGCTTTCAACTCCCGAGGTTTCCGGTTTAGGCCTAAACGTTTGGATAAAGTAACGCAAAATAGTGGGGTAGTGCTAACTGCAAAAACATCTAGATATGCTACAACAAGTGATGCAAAGCCAATTCTAGGTGATGTGACTTACTATGGGAGGGTAATTGATATTATTGAGCTGAACTACTCGGGACAATTTTCAGTGGTGCTGTTTAAATGTGAATGGGTTGATGTTATTTCTGGAAAAGGAATTAAAAAGGACAAGTATGGCTACACACTTGTCAACTTCTCACATCTGATACACAAGGGAGAAAAGATTGAGCATGAGCCTTTTATTTTTCCTAACCAGGCTGACCAAGTGTTTTATGTGGATGATGCAATGAATCCGGGTTGGTCTCTGGTAATGAAGTGGAAACCACCTAGAGATATGTATGACATGGGTAATGAGGAATGGGTAGAGAACATAGAAACTGAGCCGTTTCATGTTTCACACCTTGGAAAATTGTTCAAAAACAAAAAGAATGACCAACATTGGGTTAGAACAAATGTGGAAGGGACACTAGTGGATGCTAATAATAATGCTTTGAACAATGAAGCATAGTGGAGGGCAATACCACCAAGGTATGTGCATTTTCTCTAAACTACTTTCATGAATATATTAACTCTGTAGTTTCAGTTTGAGTAAAACCTTAGTTTGCAGAACAGGAAGAATCAGTTATTTGTTCTTGTACATCTTTTACTTCATAGATTTCTAATTCTGAGAACATTTTGCAAAATTTCAGTTGGCATATGTGTTTTGGATTTTTGGTTACAATCTTAGTGAAGGACATCATCTACTACATGTAGTCTTATGCAGTTGGAAACTTCTTCGTTCACCTTTGTGGAATGTACAACATTGTTGGTGGGGAAATAACTTTTTTTTACATAATGTGTGCACTATTGATGCCAATATCTACCAATCAGCTGCTTGTATGCACATCTCTAGATTGTCTTCTATAGCAAACTTAAGTTCATTTTTACCGCATGACTGGTTATCTTGCATTATTGTTTTCTCTGAATCTAAGTCCATTTATTCATTTCTTTTTATTTTGTAGAGTAGAAGGCCTAGCTTTCCAAAGTTAGAAGCCATTAAATTGGCAGCTGTTGACATTGTAAGTAAGCACTACAAGGTTGCCACGAGGATGGAGTTCTTGAGGAGCACTCTTGGTTGCTCCATGGACAAGGTGTGTGCCGTAGTTCGCAACAAGACACATATTCTGGGAGTGTCTGAGGAGAAACTTCACCGCAAGATAAAGTTCATGGACACTGAGGCAGAAGAACTACACCAATCTGATTGCTCGTAATGCCATCCATGTTTCAATATCTATGAAATAACTTTACTGTCTGAATTTTGGTGCCTTACAACTCTTGTCCCATTGCTACTAATGCTTGAGAAAACAGGGTTTTGGCAATATGAGCTCCCTCTTCTCTCCTTTATCCAAAGTACGTGTCGTAATTCAACTTACATATCTCAACTAATATATGCTTTGCTTATTAGGATTAATTAGTATCTAAATTATTGTCGCTAGCTTGGACAACTGAATGGGTTAGCATTTTTATTTGAACTAATGTTTATTATGCACATTAGTTACTTTAACTTTTAAACTAGTGTCCAAAATCACCACACGAACTGAATTTTCCATGAAAACGTCATGCCAAATGTAGTGTAAAATTAATGGTTAAAGGTCAACTAAAAATTCATGTTTTTTAACAACACTGATATAGCGACAGTACATGGGATTTTTAGAGGTTTGGAGCTTAGTAGATTACACTAAAAATGTTCCCGTCGAGAACGACCTATAAACCCCATAATGATTTCTTGGTTTACATGTATAAAACAAAAGATGTAGCTCTACAAGAAAAGAACTAGACATAATCTGGTGAATCTCATTTCGGCAATGTTGCATATTTTACATGGCAAGCAACATCGAAATCAAACTTTGATTGATCGAGCATACAAACCATGCATCAATTTGTATATGCACTCTTCACCTCTTTCAACACGACAGACCTCAACCAGATTAATCAATGTGTATCTGAACCCTCTGCCTGGGTCAAGAACGAAAAGAAAAAAAGACAACCAGACTGTTTCTATACGAAAATATTTGTAGTGTACACACTCGACTCTTTGCCTTGACGCAATGATGCAAGAGTCAGCAATATTTACTTAAGAGATGAGAAATAAAACACTTTACAAATTGACAATGTGTACACTGACTACCGCTACTGATTTTGAAACCCACGTCCTAGGATCAATTTGCACTGCTTAGATTTTTGTTTTAAGCATAATGCGATACCAAATTGTAACACATTCTTGTATGTCATGCATGTGTTACAACCTTGTAACACCTTTTGCACCTTACAAAATATGTGTTACAATCTTGTAACATTTTTCACCGCTTGAAATATATGTGTTACAACCTTGTAACACCTTTCACCCCTCAGAAATTGTGTGTTACAAACAAGTAACACATTTTTTACATCTCATGAAGCATATGTTACAATCTCCTTTGGAACACATGTGACGTGTTACTGCGGTATTGCTTTGTAACACAATTTTGTATGTGTTACAGCAATGTGTTACTAAAGCTATGTCTTGTAGTAGTGAAGAAAACCCCAGTATTTTCTCCTTCCCACTACCTTCTCCACCCATAGCACCCTCCTCCCTCACCGGCTCCACCCACCTAGATCCGCCGTGGCTGCTGCCCCAAGTCGTAATCTCCCCAGATCCGCTCGCCCCTGAGGTCCCCAAGGTCGCGCCACCCTAGATTTGATTGGAAGCCACTCCTTCGCCCACCGAGCTCCAACCCTCACTGCTCGAGCTCCCTCCCTCGCCCGGAGCTCCCTCCCCGCCGAATCCCACCACCGGAGGTCCATGGACGAGGCGCGCGACTTGGAGATTTCCATGGGCGTGTACCAGCCGTACCACAAGCTCCTCTCCATCTTCCTCTTCATGTGATCTTCAAATTTTAATCTCTTAGTTCTTGTTTGAAAGAATATATGTAATCTTATAACAAGATGTGTGAATTCTTTATAAATGTTTGTCATATGTACATATGCTGCTGTAGAAGTTAGAAAATTGTAAATTGTTTTGAATGAATGTGCATGTGTATGAAAAATTATAAATTTTGTATATGCACTGATGTATGCAATATGGTCCTTTGAATATTCAGAATGGTAATTCAGGTAGAAAGCTAAATCAGGGCAATACAGACTTTATACCATTCACCATAGAAAATAAGCTCAAATTTTATGAGCCGTTTAGAACATAGTATGAGCTTATCAGAGTTTCTATAGACCAGAGCTCTTGTGGATAGTTAATCTTAAGCTAGTTTATATACAAGTTAAAGCTATTTAGAAGGTGGCCATGATGGCTTACTAAGTGAGCTCAGCAAGTGAATTATACGAGCAACAAATTTTATATCTCTATATTTTTCAAAATATATGTTAAGCACCCCCATGTTGTTTACTGGAAGTTGAATTTACATGTTTCTAGGTGCTGGCTAGGTAATATCAACATTTTACCACCTTCCGGAGAAAAATAATCCAATTCCCAGCACAATTATTCGGTAGAGTTGATATGTCAAATAAAAAAATATAGTTATATATATATATATTTGCTATATTGTTTATGGTCAAAATATACTTATGGTTTTAACATTGATCGTAAAAGTTTTATTGTATATTTGATTAATCTATCGTTATAATTTAGACCCATCGTAATAAGTTGCGTCGATCTACCCTTTTTCTTATTAGCACGGATATCTAGACTTGGAGTGAAGCCTTCTATTAATTCTTTTAATAATATAATAGAGATGAGTTTGACTTAAACTATATAGTTTCATAGTCTATATATGTATTCGATGGTAGGAGGGAAGGCAGGATGGGTTGTATGTGGAGGTGTAGTAGTGTGGTGCCTGTGGACAGTGGATATATGTGATAAGGTTCGGAGTGGGTGAACTGATCTGAGCATTTCGATCTGAATCCATCTATTGCGTGGTCATTCTTATTCGCCACGTAAGATATATTCCTATTCGTGGTGTGTGTACGCACGAACAGTGTTCGTCGGCAAATCATGATCGAGCTAGCCTGCGAGCTGCCGCTGCATGCCCTGCACGTCACGTGCCAATCATCGGATCCCACATAAATTTTGCGGCGCGCGGCAATATATTGATCAGCTTTACCCTGCAGCCGCTCTTTTGGCAAATAAAGAGCTAACCATTTCCGCGGTCGCCATCGAGCTTTTATTCGTTCTGGATTGTTGGATTTGCAGCGCGCGTGTGGTGTATTCCTGGATTCTGTCGGCAATGGAGGTACGTACGTACGTAGCGGGCGCGTATGGAGCTATGCATGAAAAATCGTCGTAGATTAGGTCTGTGTTTTTCTGAGGGATTCTATCTGAGTGTTGATACAGTAATATATATTCGGGGATGTGCGGCGGTTGGAAGATTCTTGCCTGGACGGTAGGGTCAAAATTACGTACACGTTCTTGTGTATGTGGTCAATAAAGTGTCTCCTCCTGCGCAATTTAACAAAAGCTGGCAACACGGTTATAGATATTAAGCACTCAAATTTGTATCTATATGATTTCTTTTTATTATAAAGTAAGAGACGAGGGTATATGATTTATCGGATAACGATGTAAATACTTAGAATTTGAGTGATGTATAACAAAAAGAAATCTTGAGTGCTCCCTAGACGCTCTCCTGGTAACACACGATATGTATTTTATTTTGAGATAAAGAAATTTTTTATTGCTCTGTGCTATCACATCAAGATGATGCAACCAACCTACAAGAATAGCTCCTGGCCGATGCACTATCATATGCACACAGTCACAAGATTGTTACAAAGTTTTGGCCCCCCATTAGACCTAGCTGAACACTGAATAAAAGCAATAAATCCATAACAAAGTTTGAAATAAATAAATGCCTCATAAATAAATGCCTCAAAAAGCACATAATCTCCACCCATGCTCGGTGAAGAGCTCCGTGACGACGATCTCCAAGCCTTACCTGAGCATCCTGGCGCTGCATAGAGGACCAAGATCAAAACTAGTGCATACACTTGTACATAACCTGCAAGAGATTAGAACACTTTTTATTGTAAAAAATAACATCATTTTGACACTGCCAAATAACACTACGACAGACACCATTTAGCGGGACGCCTCCTGTACAGACGGCAACAGGGAGCCGTCTGTACAGTGCTTATCACAGACGGTTCCAAACTTGAACCGTCTGAGAAAATGACGACCAAGGATGCCGAACAAGCGGGACGGTACAATACAGACGGTTCCATAGAGCAACCGTCTGTACAAATAATACAGACGGTTGCCTACTGAGACCGTCTGTACTGGGAAGCACAGTACAGACGGCTCCCAACCCAGACCGTCTGTAATAATGTCACAGACGGTCCCAGTTGGGAGCCGTCTGTACTAACCCCCACAGTACAGACGGTTCCCTACCGGAACCGTCTGTGTTGTTTGTACAGACGGTTCCCTACTTGGAGCCGTCTGTACTAATATGCATAAGCTCACTCCCACTCCCGGCCACTCCCAGCAGATCGAGTACGTTCCTGACCTCCTCTCGAGCCGCCCGCAAGCGCCGCCACCGACCGAAGCTCGTGCCGCCGCCGACGACCTCCCCAAGTTGCCGTCGCCGCCCGCTGAAAATCTCCCCAAGCCGCCGCCGCCGCCCCGCCCCCGAAGCTTCCTCGCCGCCGGTGGCCTCCACCTCGCCGCCCGTCTCGCCCCGCCGCGTCCGAGCTCCGCCGCCTCCCGGTAAGCGGCCGCGCTCCGCTCCCACCTCCCTCCACCGCCGTGGTCCCGCGCCACCGCCGCTTGCCGATGCCACGGTGCTCGGCCGGCGTCCCGACCGCCTTAATGAACCATTAAGGCTAAGCCAAATCAAAACTAAAAAATAAAAGAAATGAAAATATGACATGTGGGCCCCACATGTCAGTGTGTAGTCAAGTTTTGATCAGTGGGACCCACCTGTCAGCCTCTGCTATTTCTGTATTTATTTATTCATTATTTTTACTGAGGAAAAGATCAAAAAGAGTATTTAAATATTTAAATCTTATAAAAATCATAGAAAATTCATTATTAGTCAGAAAAATATAAATAATATATCAAAATGTTCAGAAAAATAAGATCCATGCAATTATGTCATTTTCATTCATGTTTGCATTGTAGAAAAAATAAAATTGACTAAAAACTCAAATTAGGGTTTTCAGAACCGCCGGAGAAATTCGGATCGCGATATTTTGAGCGTCCGGACTCCGATTAAATTGATTCCATTTGCATTAGTCTTTACTTTATGTCCTCTATGCCATGACATGCATTTCATCTCATGCCGATGTTCCACATTTTGATATTTATGTTTATACCCTTAAACCCTTAAATTGCAGTACGATTTCTAGAAAAATCATGCTAGCTCCAAAATTAATATATGTTGCATCAAGATTCAACATTTGACATTACTTCGGTAGCTCCTTTTTTTCGATGAGAAGCTAGGTGGCTTTCTTTTATTAGGTCAATTTAACACTAATTTCCTTGTTGTGTAGCGCGTGTAGCTAGATGGATCGGGTGTGGATGTACGGTTCTCATACGAACCAAGGGTACCTTGATGGTGTGACGAATTTTCTGAGAGTTGTCGAGGAGGATAAGTTGAAGAAGGGTGTTGAATTTATATATTGTCCTTGTTGCGATTGTAGAAATGAGAGATCATTTCTCAGACAGAACTTAGCCCTACAGATCCAAGCGCACTTGATTATTAGGGGCTTCAAACCGGACTACAGGTGTTGGACCAAACATGGTGAAGAGCAGAACATATTACACGAAGACGTTGGCATCGTCGAAGAACCCGAAGTCAACGAAAGGAGAGAAGATGACAAGGAAGTAGGTGTAGACGATGATTGTGGCCGCGCGGAGGAAGTAGGTGTAGACGATGATTGTGGTGGTGCAGAGGACGATGATAGGTTGGATCAGATGCTGCGCGATGCTGACGTGAACTTTAATACTGAGAGAGACTTAAACAAGTTCATGTACTTGATTGAGGACTCAGAAAAACCTTTGTTTCCGGGTTGCAAGCCGAAATACACAAAGCTGTCATCCATGCTCGAGCTGCTTAAATTGAAAGCAAGCTATGGTTGGTCAGACAAGAGTTTCACAGCGCTCTTAGGTCTCCTATCAGAGATGCTTCCGGATGGAAACGAGCTGCCCAAAAACACATACCGAGCAAAGCAGGTGGTCTGTCCACTGGGGATGGAGGTAGAAAGGATATATGCATGTCCGAATGACTGTATCTTGTACCGTAATGAATTATCGAACTCGCGTTCATGTCCAGTGTGCAAAGCATCTCGTTACAAGCGTAAGAGTGAACCAGACGACCGCGAGTCTTCCATCGAGCTGAAGAAAGGAATTCCCGCTAAGGTGGTGTGGTATCTACCAGTAATTCCGCGTCTAAAGCGTTTGTTTGGGAACCCAAAAGAGGCGAAATTGTTGTGTTGGCACTCGGAGGACCGTAAGAAAGATGGAAAGCTAAGACACCCTACCGATTCCGCGCAGTGGAGAAACATCGACATGATCTTCGAACACTTCGGTGCGGAGCCGAGGAATATAAGGTTCGCGTTGAGCACGGACGGAATGAATCCTTTCGGCAACAAGAGCAGCCGGCACAGCACTTGGCCAGTTGCTCTTAGTATGTACAACCTACCACCTTGGCTGTGTATGAAACGGAAGTACATCATGATGTCGCTGCTTATCCAAGGGCCGAAGCAACCTGGGAATGATATTGACGTATACCTAAGACCTTTGGTGGAAGATCTGAAAATACTGTGGAAAGAAGGGGTGCAGGTATGGAATGTGTACAAACAAGAGAACTTCACCCTACACGCCATGTTGTTCTGCACGGTCAATGATTTGCCTGCCCTACGTAACCTTTCGGGCCAAAGTAAAGAACCAGACAAGGCTTGCCCTCAGTGCTTGGATGGTACTGCGAGTAGGTGGCTGGCCCACTCCCGTAAGACGGTGTTCATGCGCCACCGTAGGTTCCTTAAGAGGAATCACCCGTACCGCAATATGAAGGAACAATTTGACGGGACGAGGGAGAGAGCTTTATTTCCAAGGCATTACAGCAGGCAAGAGGTGTACAATATGGTTAAGGATATCGATGTTGTCCTCGGAAAGAGTGATAAAAAAGTGAAGGCCAGCGGCATGTGGAAGAAGAAATCAATATTTTGGGAGTTACCGTATTGGCAGCACCTTGAAGTTCGCCACTGCATCGATGTTATGCATGTAGAGAAGAATGTGTGTGACAGCCTGATTGGTCTCTTACTTAATATTCCAAGGAAGACGAATGACGGCCTCAACGCACGTCTCGACTTGGTTGACATGAAGATCAGGCCCGAGTTGGCACCTGAGCCCTCCCAAAAAGGCAGAACAAGGCTTCCTCCGGCCTGCTATAACCTGAAAAAGGCCGAGAGGACCGAGCTATGCCGGTGCTTGTAAGGTGTGAAAGTTCCATCCGGTTACTCCGCCAACATCTCGAAACTTGTTTCGACGGAAGATCTAAAATTACTTGGCATGAAGTCCCATGATTGCTATGTGTTGATGACACAGATGATTCCTGTTGCAATCCGAAATATCTAGCCAAGCTATCTCCGAGACACAATCATTAGGTTGTGTTACTTCTTCAACACAATCTCTCAGAAGGTCATCGATCTTGAAGCACTAGATGTGTTGCAGGCCGATGTGGTGAAGACATTATGTCATCTTGAGATGTACTTTCCTCCGTCGTTTTTTGATATCATGGTCCATGTTATCATCCACCTCATGAGAGAGATAAAGATCTGTGGACCGGTATTCTACGTCAGATGTACCCGTTTGAGCGGTACATGGGAATTCTCAAGCAGTACGTACGAAATAGATCTCGTCCGGAGGGCAGCATCATCGAAGGTTACACAACCGAAGAGGTGGTCGAGCTCTGCATCGATTACATGGACCAGCTCAAACCAATAGGTGTGCCTATGTCTCGCCATAAGGGGAGACTGGATGGCAAAGGGACCATAGGGAGGAAATCACTCATTCCTGACTACGCAGCGTTATCTCAAGCCCATTTCGTAGTCTTGCAACACATGACTGAAGTAGCCCCGCATATCAACATGCATAAGGACGAGCTACACAGAGAGAATCCAGGTCGTACGGAGGCTTGGCTTACCAGGCAGCACAACCGCAGCTTCAACAACTGGTTGCGGGTTCGAAGTAATAATAGTACAACAGAGGAGAATATTGGCTGGTTGGCCAGATGGCCAAGTCACACAATCCTAAAATTTGAAGCATACGACATAAATGGGTACACCTTTTATACCAGAGCACAGGATATGAAGAGCACGGTACAGAACAGCGGTGTCCGCATAGATGCCTTCCAAGACAAACATGGGGTGTGTGCGTACTACGGGTACATTGAGGAGATCTGGGAACTCGACTATGTACGTTTCAAGATCCCCCTTTTCCGGTGCCATCGGGTCGCACTCTCAAGTGTTAAAGTCGACAAGTACAGCAAGACTACAGTGGACCTTGAACGTGCCACATACAAAGACGAACCATTTGTACTCGCTAAACAAGCTGTTCAGGTCTTTTATGTCCAAGACCTGGCAAATCAGAAACTTCACGTAGTCCTTCAGGGGAAAAGAAGGATTGTCGGAGTTGAGAATGTCATGGACGAAGAAGAGTACAATCAATTTGATGAGTTCCCTCTCCGAGACGGCACCGCGCTGAACGAACAACAACTACCGATCGGGGCCACCTGCTATCTGCGCGTTGATCATCAAGGAGGGCTGGTTGTTAAAGGAGATTAGGTTATTTTGTATGATGTAACCCGATTGTTATTATCTATATGACCTACACCATGTGATAGTACAGATAAAACCATACATTTACAAAAAAATTCATGTCATTTGGAGTTTGTATGCATTAGTTATGAATTTTACAAGTTTAGGGTTTAAGGGCTTTTTCCAAATGACAAATTTAGCAAATGAAACCATACTTTTATTACTCAGCCTCATCTCAGCCAGAGAGAATGACAAGTGGGGCCACACTACTACAGGCAGCTCCTTCCCAACCGACTGCAATAATAGTGCAGACGGTTGTCAATAAGCGGCCGTCTGTACTAGTAATAGTATAGACGATTCTTTATTACGAGCCGTCGGTACTAATATTGCAGGCGTCCCGCCTGCAATATTAGTACCGACGGCTCGTAATAAAGAACCGTCTGTACTATTAATAGTACAGATGGTTCTTTATTACGAGCCGTCGGTACTAATATTGCAGGCGTCCCACCTGCAATATTAGTACAGACGGTTCTTTATTATGAGCCATCTGTACTATTAATAGTACAGATGGTTCCTTATTACGAGCCGTCGGTAATATTATTAGTTCAGACGGTTCTACGTTCCGAACCGTCTGTATTAGCCTTTTTAATAAGTACCTCTCTGTGTCGTTGTGTCTTTCCAAAACCCGCGCCGCGCCCTCATCTCCCGCCCTAGGTTTTCAGCCGCCGCCAGTGCCCGCGCGCCCTGCTCCTCTGCCGCCGCCGCCCCCAAGCCGTCCCCGAGGAGCTCCGCCGCCCCTAAGCCGTCCCCGAGGAGCTCCGCCGCCCCCAAGCCATCCCCGACAAGCTCCGCCGCCCCCGAGCTCCCCAACGTGGTCCGGCCGCCAGCTCCAAGCCGCTGTAGCTCCTTGAGAAGCTCCGCCGCACTCCTTCACCGGTTTGTACTCCCGACCTCCTCCCTTCTCCTCAATTTAGGGTTCCTCTATGGAGAATTGGACAGGTTTGTGAAATGTTATGCATTGTCCATGTTTGACTGAGAAATCAATAGTAGCTCAATCTATAATTAGGCTGTTGTTCTCTCCTTTTGTGTTGTTAATACTTAGTACGTATATATACACATGATATTGATGTATATATACACATGATATTGATTTATTGGCTTAAATTTCCTACAACTACACTGACTAAAATTGATTTATTGACTTAATATGCTTTTTATGTACTACTAAATTTGCTGCGTGTATAAGGTATTATTTAGTAAATTTAGCTATTTATTCAGACTATCTTGGAATACAAGAATAGGATGTTTTCTGTTGGTAGATAAGAATTAAAGAAGCTATTTATTCTTCCATACTGTTTCCTTTTCAAATAAGAAAAAGACAATAGAAAAGAAAAGTTCACATTTTACTTCCTGCAAGACTTTTGATGTCTCATATCTTGTGATACTATGTTGCGACATATATGATGCAGATCGTTCGCTCTAGTCCGGTACATGTGGAGGTTAGTGTCATTACACTATATGTAGTTGCATTTTTCATCGTTCGAACGTTGTGCCTAACCTAGCTATTTAATTTCCTTCTGCAGGCTTTTAAGTTTCCTACAAATGAGCTCGACAGTGAGGGCGTCCGGTTTGTTCAAAAACAGTTAATAGCTTTCATACTTAGAGAGTTGTTGAAGGAAACCGGAGAATTCCATTGTCCTCAAAATGTTGCTCCTCAATGACTTAAGAGTTTTTTCCCTAACAATGACTTCTCTTCTAATTTGTCGATGAATTACTGCATGTGAATGATGTTTAATGTGGTTATGGATGAGTTACTGCTTCTGAATGACTTTGTGGTTGAGAATGATGTTTCATGTTTGCTTCTAAATGCTATGTCTAAGATCAATGACTACATTGTGTGTCTGTGTATGCTATGCCTATGATCGATCACTTTGTTTTTAGCGTATTCGTGGCCGCGGCAGGACCGCGGCAGCACCGGGCATCGTTACCCTGCCGCATGGCTGGCGCGGCAGCAGAAACGGCAGTTTCCGCTGCCGCGGCAGCAGACGGCAACACCGTCGCCATGATGCACTGCTGCCGCGGCAGCACCGTCGCCCTGCCGCACGGCTGCCGCGGTAGCCGAAGTGGCACGGCAGTAGGCAGGAGCACCGTCGCCCTGCCGAACTGCTACCGCGCGGCAGCAGAAACGGCTGTTTCCCCTACCGTGGCAGCAGGCGGCAGTATCGTCGCCCTGCCGCACTGTTGCCGCGGCAGCAGAAACGGTTTTTTTCCGCTGCCGTGGCAGCATTGTCGTCCTACCGCAGACAGTAGTACAGACGGTTCCAAGGGAAGAACCGTCTGTACAAATGCTTCCGAGGTATTGGTCAAAGCATTTCTACAGACGGTTCTACGTATGGAACCGTCTGTACAAATGCTTTTGAGGTACTGTTCAATGCATTTGTGCAGACAGTTTTGTGGACGAAACCGTCTGTACAAATACTTCTGGGGTACTGTTCCAGCAAATATCACAGACGGTTCTACTGTGGAACCGTCTGTACTAAATATATGTACAGACGGTTCAATAACCGTCTGTACAAACCTGATTTGTACTGACGGTTGTAACATCCCTAATCTGTCTAACATTGTAATGTGCATCATATGCATCTCATGGCATAAACTCACGAACCTAAAAATGAGTAAGTTTTTGAATTTTTGATATACTCGGCAAGTATCCAAATTTCATGTGAAGGTTAAAAATGAATTTAAACCTTGACCTAAAACCTCTCGAACCACTCACCTTGGACTTAACTTTAATGGTTCGTTGAAATGAATCTAGAAGTGAGAAGGGATTTGAAACCAGAAAAGAGAAAGAAAAGGAAATCAAGTTTGAAGAGAAATAAAAGAAAACAAAAGAGGCAATTGAAAAAAAAGAGAAACCCTAAAAATGAAAACCCAAATTTTAATCCTTCTTCTCGGAATGGGCCTCTTCTCCCCGGCCCGTTTTCCTCTTTCTTGGCCCAACCCGCAACCGCCCCTTCTTTCTTCTTCTCTAAGCCACCCCCTCCCGTTCTTATCCTCTCACCCAGCGCTTCTCCTTATCCCCGTCCAGCACCAGTGCCTTCCTCCCTTGTTGCTCCCGCCGCCCTTCCCTTGTTCTCCCCGAGCCCGGCCGCTTCCCGACCCCTTTGAGTCCCCGCGCCGCTCGGATCTCCAGCCCTCGCCGCTGGAGCTCCTCTCGCGCCGCCCCTCTCCGGCCACCCCGCCCTAGTCCCCCTTTCCTCCGAGCTCCTCCGCTCCGCTCCAGCACCGCCCCCAACCGAGCCGAGCTCCCACTGCTCCGCCCGGGTCCCCAGCCCTCGCCGCCGGCCTCCCCTCCCCTATCCCCTTGCCTCGGTCGCTCGCCTCCCATCCCCGGCGCCGCTAGCTCCCTCTCCCTCCCCGGTTCCTTGGAACGCCGCCGCCCCACCGAGCTAACCGCCCCGCTTCGTCGCCGCCGAGCCGCCCCTCTGTTTCTCGCCGTCGTCGAGCTCGCCGACGCCCGGTGCCGCTCCACCTCGCCTCGGCTTGCCTCCACCGAGCTGGCCGTTTCTTCCCCGTTCAACTGAGCTCCGCCCCAGCCCGAGCGCCACCCGCTACTGGCTTAGCTCGGCCAAGCTTCTCGCCGTCCGCCGGTAAGCCGAGCCGCCGTCCCTTTTTCTTCCCTGGCCTCGCTGTCGGCTACTCCATCACCGCCGCCGGCCTCACCTCGGTGCCGAGCACCCAGGCCACGCCAGGTCCCGACCGGCACGGTTAAAGGGCATTAATGCTCCCTTTAACCGGCTGTTAAGACATAATTAAGATCCCCAACTAAATGTAGCATTTAATTAAGTGCAATCAATACCCTAAATTAATGATTTTGACATGAATAATGCTGTCATTAATGTTAAACTGTCATTAAGACTGTAATTAATAAGCATGATCAATGTTCAGACACATTAATGACCCTAATTATTAACAAACAGCACATTAAATGAACTCATTAAGTGTATTTGAATGACATGTGGACCCTATTAGGCAGAAAATTAAAGAAAAGATAAAAGAAATAGATTTATATGACAAGTGGGCCCCACTTGTCATTGACTTAGTCAATTTTGGTCAAAATTGACTAGTAGGGCCCACATGTCAGCCTCTATTGTATTTAAATTAAATTAAATATTATTTTTACTGAGAAAAATACAACAAAGGGGTAAACATTGATTAAAACTTGGAAAATTCATAGAAATCCATTCTTAATCAGAAAAATGCAAATGATATGTCAAAATGTTCAGAAAAAGAAGATCTGTTCAAAAATGTTATCTTCATCCATGTTTGCATGCTAGGAATAATACAATTTGCTAAAAACTCAAATTAGGGTTTCCGATTAGCCGGAGGATTTTCGGATCGCGATATTTTATGCGTCCGGACTCTGATTAAATTGATTCCACTTGCATTAGTTTTTATTTTGCATCCTCTAGGTCATGGCATGCATTTCATCTCATGCCGATGTTCAGCATTTGGATATTTACGGATATGCCCTTCTTTTCCGGTGTTTTCGTTCTTCCTCGATAGAGCCGGAAGATCCACAGGGCGATAGTCTCGATCACGAGCAGGGTTCCGTTGCAGAGCAACCAGGCAAGCAGCCCCTTTGGTCACGTTGCAAAACTCATACTATTTGCAAAGTATTAGTTGTTTTTAAATTCATTATCACATGCGTTCAAATTCTACTTTTTCGCTAAGCAGAACCCTAGTCCGGTGTGTAAAACTCACCTTGTCGCTCAAACAACTCCACCACCATCCCAACCTATCTAGAGTAGAATAGTGTATACTGTTATAATGCTGCTATGTTATTAATGCTTAGACATGCTTAGACATGTAAAAGTCATAATTTCTTGGATGGCAGGCAAATTCACACTATTAGATGGGTTACGTGGTAGGTGGGTGTTCACCGGGATAACTAATGAACTTGCTTAATCATATCTGGGTTTAGACGAGAGGCCATGGCTGGGAACATAGTGGGTTGTCTTGTCTTCCCACAAGGACCGGTTACCGGTGTCCCTTCGAACCAAGATTTGCGTACTTCTACACGGGTGGATTATGGGGCCACCCACGACTAAATAATTTGCCTAGACTTAGAGTATGAGCTGCATAGTTTGCCGTTTCCATTTGCCGTGTGAGTGTGTTGGATCGGTGGCTTCCGATAGAGGGGGGGGTGAATGTCGAATTTCAAATCTCTTTCACAAATTCTTCACATACATAGTCAAATTTAAAGAACTAGTATGATCCGAGTGAAAATGCAGCAGAAAGACCCCCAAAAGCCTTTAGTAATGTGGAGCTCATCGATAGCTTCCAAACGAGTCCAAGATCACTAAATTCCGAGTTGAAACACAAAAGTTATGGCAAAAACAGTGAAACAACCCAGTCTGAAGAAATTGAAGAATTCCGGAAGTACCGGGAATTTTTCCGGTTGAACCGAGATTTGGTACTGTTTTCAGTGAAGAATTTCAGCCTGAAGAATTTGAAGAATTCCGGAAGTACCGGGAATTTTTCCGGTTGAACCGAGATTTGGTACTGTTTTCAGCAGACAAGAACAGAAGTGAATCTCGGTAGTTCCGAGATTGAAGAATCGGAAGCACCGGGATTTCTGAAGACTTTGAAGACTTTCGAAGAATTCTGCAGAAGAACAGTCAGGTTCAGAACTGAGATTTCGATCCAACTTTTTGGCTAATTCAAAATCTACCCAACCAAATTCAACCAAAATTTGTAGAGAGGTGTAGGAAGGTCTTGTGAATCTAGATCAAGTATTGATCTTCATAAAAACCTCCCAAGTTAAGAGCTTTACCCCTTTTTCTTTAATCAGCCCTAAAAATGAAGAAAAGAGAAATTTTGAGGGGAAAGGAAGCTCGTGAGGAATCTTGATCTCAAATCAATATGGCATCATCTCACATGTCCCAGCAACCTATTTCAAGCCCCAAATCACAGAATCAAAACCTCTTCATGACTCAATCACAAAACCCCATTTCTTGGCTTCTTCTTCAAGAAAACTCAAATCAAGAAGGAAAAAGGTTGATCCTTGGATATGCTTGGATGGGATCAGTCCAGATGTGATCTCCCCATCACTTACTTGCCATACCACGAATCAAACCACCAAGAAGGCAAGAAAACGAAAGTCAAAAAGATTCGAAGAATGAATGGCTCAAGAACACATAGGGATTGAAGAAATCCAAGTGCAGCTCTCAAAAGCTAATCAAAAGGATTGAGGGATAAGCACCTCTTACCCCTCCTTTTATAGTGGTGGAGGCATACCTCCCACCACTTGGGCCTTAAGCCCACTTAGATGGCATGAGCACTTAGCACGCATCACAAAGCATCTAAGTGACTCATCCTCCATCCATCTTGCCTTCTACCCTAAGCATCTAACCCTAAACCGCTTCCCGGCCTCCGCCGCAGTTTCTTGGTTATGCTTCGGTAGATTCCGCGTTTTTACCAAAACGCCCTCGCACTGACTTGGTTCTCACGTCTCGTCTCCACCCGCTTTCTTGTCCTCCGCGTACATGCTTTTAAGCCGCACGATGTCGTCGCCACCTCCTTGACCGCATCTCAGCCCTCCAAACCTCACGCTGGTCCATATGGCCGAACCATCGCCGCACCCAACTCGCACCTGCACACAATAGACCAAGCAAAGCGTTGCGAGCACAAGTCTTCAACTTGACCCAAGTCAGTCGAGAAAAATCTTTCATCCACTCAATTTTTCCTTGAGACAAATTGAGAAACTCAAACTTATCAAACACATGACACGTAATTCAAACCACGAATTCATGCAACCAAAAGAGTCAACTCCACATAAGATGGCAAAATATTCATCACAAATATTGTCAAGTCTTCACCTGACTCACAATCTCCCCCTTGATGAATATATTGCCAACATCTCTCAATCAATCAAATTGGAGTTGGTTTAAAGATTTAAAAGCAATCGAGTTGCAAGAATTCACACTTGGCCAAAAGAAAGAGAAAGCAAGCACCGGGCCAAGTGCATGTGAACAAGAGTAAGATCCAAACTGTGAGTGAAGACATAACATATGCGAAGAAACTCCCCCTCACTCCTATAATCCATATATCTATGATCTACTCCAGAAAATGAAATCCATCCAAAGATATGATTGATATGACTATTTCTCCCCTTTGGCATTATAATCATCAAGGATAAGCATGTATGCATGGAAATGTTGATTTTTCAGTTCGAGCGAGCTTTGACGATTATCCAAAATGAGACACAAAAAGTGCTAATATGCCACATAGGTGCTCACCAAACCATAAGAAGACATGTAGATCAAGAAGAGCAGCTAGCATATCAAGTTCTTAGCATATTAAAGAGTTCACTAGAAATGAGCGCCAGACTAGGTAGTCACAATTGCAATGACTCTAAACATGAGTGAAGTATGACAACCTAGCGCTAAGCCATGACTAGGAGGACAACCGATCAAGATTAGGACCAAAATACTCTACCACATGCTGAATTAAGCAATCACATGATTAAATGGATTAGGCACAACCAAAATGCAACCCCCTGCACGAGGAAGTATCTTGAGTGATTCATCCTGACTTTTTCACATTGAGTCCACATGATTATTTGGACTAGCCACAACCAAAGTACTACCTCCTGCACGAGCAAGTACCTTGAGTGAGTCGTCCTGATTTGAGCATTTTTCACATTAGCATATGATAGATTTCAAGCATGGAGAGTAAAAACTAGTGACTTTTGATGATAATAAGCATTCTCCGACCCGAGCCACAAAAGCCTAGGCATGTTAAGCCACTAGCAGTCCTAATCAAGATTACCATGAAGTCCTATCTTTGACCAGTCATACACAAAGATCATAGTTGCAATACTAGAGTCATGAGCAGATTCAAAAGCAAAGGATTCCCTAGCAGGCAACTCATCAGTAGATCAAAGATTTAAATTCAAGTTGTTGTCCAATTAAGCTAGCATCACAGATTCTTGAGAACACATATCAAAATATGGTGAAATGAGCTAGACAATCAGAGTATGACATATAGCGAACTCGTAGAACTCATTGTTTCATCAAGGATAATAGACAAAGCTCGTGAATATGTAAAGTGCACATGATATATCACAAATGATGCAAAATGCACTATATTACACTAGGATACACAGTGAGAAGACTCCCCCTCAAACCAACCCATGGGGATGAACAATCCCCAACTCCCCTCTAAGTGCACAGAATCGTGCGGGATCTAATGGCTTGGTAAAGATATCCGCGAGCTGATTTTCAAAATCAACAAACTGAAGCACTACATCACCCTTCTCAACATGGTCTCTTAGGAAATGAAACCGCACATCTATATGCTTAGTCCTAGAATGCTGCACTGGGTTCTTAGCAATGTTAATAGCACTAGTGTTATCACAGAAAAGTGGAACACTATCAAAAGACAACCCAAAATCCCGCAAAGTCGAAATCATCCAAAGAATCTGACTACAACAACTAGCGGCTGCAACATACTCAGCTTCAGCGGTAGATTGTGCAACAGAAGATTGTTTTCTAGAAGACCATGAAACAAGAGAGGTGCCAAGAAAATGACAAGTGCCAGAAGTACTCTTGCGGTCTATCTTACACCCGGCAAAGTCTGAATCAGAAAAACCCCGAATCCCAAGAACAGAAGAGCATGAATACCAAAGTCCAAACTCAAGGGATGATCGAAGGTACCTCATGATGCGCTTCACAGCTTGCCGGTGGGAGTCTCTCGGCGAGGCTTGAAACCTCGCACATAGGCAAACAGCGAACTGGATGTCCGGCCTTGTCGCTGTCAAGTAGAGGAGGGAGCCGATCATGCTCCTGAACTCCTTCTGGTCCACCGCCTCTTCTTCTTCATCAGGACCAAGTGACGTTGCAGTAGACATCGGGGTATTGATTGGCTTGGCATCGCTCATCCTGAACTTCTTCAATAGATCCTTTGTGTACTTGGCCTGATGGACAAAGGTGCCCTCCTTCGTCTGCTTGATTTGTAACCCCAAGAAGTATTGGAGCTCACCCATCATAGACATCTCAAATTCCCTGCTCATCATCTCAGAAAACTTGGACACAAGAGCATTAGAGGAGCCACCAAACATTATATCATCCACATAGATTTGTACTATTAGAAGGTCATTGCCACGCCTAAGAAGAAACAAGGTTTTGTCTACCCTCCCCATTTCAAAACCATTTTGAATCAAAAAGCTCTTAAGTCTATCATACCAAGCTCTAGGAGCTTGCTTAAGACCATAGAGAGCCTTGGACAGTTTGAACACATGGTTAGGGTATTTAGGGTTCTCAAATCCTGGAGGTTGTTTAACATAGACTTCTTCTTCAATGAAACCATTAAGAAATGCACTTTTCATATCCATTTGATAAGGCTTGAACTTCTTAGAAGCTGAAAACGCAAGCAAAATGCGTATAGCCTCCAAGCGAGCTACCGGTGCAAAGGTCTCATCAAAATCAAAGCCCTCAATTTGACTAAACCCTTGGGCTACTAGTCTAACCTTATTGCGAACAACAATGCCATCCTCACTTTGTTTGTTCTTGAACACCCACTTGGTTCCAATGATATTGTGACCAAGTGGAGGCTCTACAAGCGTCCAAACTTTATTTCTCTCAAAATTTTCTAACTCCTCATGCATGGCATTGACCCAACTATCATCAAAAAGTGCATGACATATATCTTTGGGCTCAAAAGATGCGACAAAAGCTGAATGCGCAAGTTCTGAGGAAGGAATGGACCTGGAGCGAGTTACATGCTCAGAAATGTCACCGATGATCTGCGCTGGAGGGTGATCCTTCTGGAGAAGTTGTGGACCTCCAAGCTCATCTGGAACTCGAGTAGAAGTAGCCTCGGCAGCCTCTATCTCAGCTGAAGAAGGGGTAGGAAGCTGAGCTGCCGGTGAAGAAGGTGCCACCGCCGATGAAGAAGTCGTCGGGGTTGGACCCTCAGCTACTGTAGAAGAGGTCACTGGAGGACCAACAGCTGCCGCCTGAGAAGTGGGGGCACGGCCCACGCCACTCTCAAAGTCATCTTCATCCTGGAAGATCGACTCGGACTCCTGTGAAACACCTGAAAGCTCGGGTCTAGCAGAGCTAGCCTCATCAAAAGTCACATCACAGGACTCAACAATGGTGTTAGTCTCAAGATTAAGCACTCGATATCCTTTCGAATGTCCAGGGTATCCAAGCATGATACCATCAGAAGCACGCGACTCAAACTTGTCGAGAAGGCCCTTCTTCAGGATAAAACATTTGCAACCAAAAACCCTAAGATGGGACACATTTGGCTTCTTCCCAAACATAAGCTCATAAGATGTCACGTGCAGAGAAGAACGTAGAAAAACTCGATTTGACACATAGCAAGCGGTGTTGACGGCCTCGGCCCAATACCGTCGCGATGTGCCATACTCATCAAGCATCGTTCTTGCCATCTCAACTAAAGTCCTATTCTTCCTCTCCACAACACCATTCTGCTGAGGGGTGCGTGGAGTGGAGAATTGGTGCTTAACACCACGATCAGCAAGAAAATCTGCGAAAGAAGCATTTTTGAACTCTAACCCATTATCACTGCGAATTCCCTTCAAAGAACCAGGAAAGAGATTCAAGAGCCTCAAAGACAAATCTCGAAAGAACTCAAATGCCTCAGATTTGTGCTCCATGAAAAACACCCAAGAGAACCGAGAATAGTCATCAACAATGACCAGAACATACCACTTTCCACCCGCCGATCGAACCCGAGCTGGACCTACAGTGTCCATGTGTAAAAACTGAGCGGGTCCATCGGTCTTCACCTGATTGACAGGTGGATGAGAAGCGGCAACTTGTTTGCCATGACGACATGGGGTGCATACCAAATCGTTGACTGGTTTGAGCTTGGGCAAACCTCTCAGAAGGTCAAGGCTGCCAACTCTAGTCAAGTGGTCAAAACCAACGTGCCCCAAACGCCGGTGCCAAAGTTGAAACACTGAAGAACTAGTTGCAAGAAAGCATCTAGACTCAGAAGAACTAAACTCAGCAGCAAAAACTCTACCGGGACGAGAAATACCAAAAGCAAGTGCACCCGAAGAGTCAAGAACACGACATCCATTCTTCTTAAAACACACCTCATAATCATCATCAATGAGCTGTGAAACAGAAATGAGGTTGTATTCTAGTTTACTCACAAGGGCAACATCTTTGAGAATGTTATTGTTGTTGACTCGCACTGCGCCCTTGTGTGTCACACGTCCACGGGAGTCATCTCCAAAAGTGATGTACTCATCACCGGACGTCTTGTTGAGGGAGGTGAACCATTTTGAGCTTCCAGTCATGTGACGTGAACACCCGGAATCAACGAGCCACATGTTCACCAACCCTCGCCGGCCAACCTACACAAAAGACCGAAAACGAGTGGACTCAATACTGGGGTTAGTAAGCAAAGATTTTCGAATCCAGTACTGAGTCACTCGCTGAACAGGCACAGAAAATCGTGAGTGATTAGTATGCAATGCAACACCTTGAGCAACTCTACGACCCTGACCTAGACCCCGCCGCGGAGGAATGTCACGCACCGGAGCACGTGAACCACCTCCAAGAGGACGGCGAGAAAACTCTAAGCGACCTAAACCCTGTCGCTTGCTAGAGCCACCAGAAACCTCAACATGTTGAGGACTCGTGTGTGTCTTAGGAGCACTCAACGCATTGTTGCGACGTTGAATACCCCTAAGAGCACGAACACGGTCACGACGCTTCTCCTTGAGATGTCGAAAGCAGAACTCAACTAGGTGACCATCCTTATGACAATGAGTGCATTGGTATTTTACCCTATGCGAGGTAGCACCAACTGAAGCTGAAGCACTCTTGTCCTTAAGCGGTGAATCTAGATAACCACCTGACTTAAACACTGTTCCCCTCTCCCCCTGAGCTATTGCAATCAAGCCTCTACCAAGAGAACCAATGGGATGAGGAGGATGATTCTTATTTTCTTCCACATGATTAAAACCTAGCCTTGGCCTGAGCTAACTCTAGACTTGTCTAAGATCATGTCCAGTTCTTTTTTACCTCCAGAAAATCTCTCCAAAGTTTTCTTGAGGTAGTTAACTTCCCTAAGCAAAGGAGCACATGTAGGACAAGCTCCTGAAGCTGACACTCTAACAGCTTTCTCATATTTTTCTTTGTATGCTCCTAGTTCAAGTTTTAGATACTCACAAGACACACAGGTAATGCTACATGTTTCAGCTACTGTTTTCTTAAACCTCTCTCTAAATGCAGCATGCATAGTAGAAACATCATTCTCAAGCTCATGGCAAAATGTGCAAGTAGAGGAAATAGCATGAGAAACATCAACAGGTAGCTTAGAAGCAGTAGCATTAGCAAAGTGAGTTTTCTGTAAAGCTCAGAAATGTGTCTTCCTAGGTCCTGATTTTCTTCAACTAGTTCAGAGCATTTATCACACACTGGTCTTCTCATTTCAAGCACAGATTGATTCAATTCTTTATTTCTACCTTCCAAATACTTGCATCTTAAACATGGGGAAGATTCTTGAGTACTTTTAGAACTAATGCTAGCAAGTTGATTCTTAGCATTCTTGAGTTCATTAGCATGAAATGAGTGAGCAATGCAACCAGCAAGATAAACAGTTTTAAGCTTGGCTAGATTGTCCTTATAGACCATAAGATCCTGGATGACAAATATATGCAACATGAAACCTAGAGCGAAGCATAATTTCATCTCATTCAACTCATTCAGCGGTGCTAAGCTAGAGGAACATCCTAGAGATCCACAAGAAGGCAAACTAGCATGTGAAGCCTTAAGCATGTCAATTTCTTTCTTCAGAGAGTTTAAGTCATCATATTTAGAGGTGCAAAAGGAGCAAGGGCTCGACTTAAGTTTATCAATTTCAATCATGGATGATTTGAGCAATTCACTTACACTAGCATGTGCATCTTTAGCTTCAAGAAATTCTTTGTGTAAAACATCACAACTAGCACACTCATCATCACTACTTTTCAGTTTAGCAATTTCTAGTGTAAGAGAATTAACTTTCTTAGTTAGATCTTTAGATTTCTTGATTGAAGCAAATAAGGCATCATTTTGCACATCAAACATATCAAGCAGTTTATCATGCCTAACACTGAGCTCATCAAAAGTGCAACTTACATCGCTTTCTAGATCTTCGTCGTCACTCTCTTCTTCGGATCTCGCCATGAAGCACATGCCGGTGAAGCCATGTTCTACCTTCTTCTTCCCTTTCTTCTTGTGCCTGGGCGGCTCCGGTTCATCCTCGCTTGAGGAAGAGGAAGATGAAGAAGAGTTGGAGCTGTTGTCGCTATCTCCAAAAGCGGCGAGAGCTCGACGAAGATTCTTCTCCGCCTCACGCATCTTGGGCCTTGATCCAAAGTTGTTCCTTCTCTTGTCCTAAAATTTAGAAGCAAACTTGTTTCTCTCTTTAGGATTGGGACACTCAGATCGAATGTGGCCTTTCTCACCACATCCATAGCAGGTGATGTCCGAGGATTTCCTTCTCCTATTTCTCACATTCTTATATGCCCTAGAGAAGCGTTTTGCAAATAACGCGAGCTCATCCTCGGGAAGAGATTCAAGCTGATCATCAGACAAAGAAGACAAGGCTGCAAGAGACAGTCCAGAAGAAGAAGAAATCATGCAAGTGTCAAAGTTGACATTAGGAGACACTATCCCCGATGGATCCGAGGAAGTATTCCCAACAAGAGCCAAAGTCTTGTTCTTCGAACCATTTCTGTTCTCCGAAGTGATCTCATGAGTAGAGAGCTTGGAGAACAGATGATCGAGTGTGAGAGTGGCAAGATTAGCGGACTCTTGGATGGCAATCTTCCGCACTTCAAAAGCGGGCTCTAATGTGTTCAACACATGCCTAGCCATCTCTGAGTCAGAGTACCTCACTCCCACACTCCTGAGCTTATTCACAATTCTTTCAAATCTCTCAAAAAGCTCAGAAATCGATCCCCCAGAGCGTTGCTCAAAATGATTGTATTCAACTTTGTATTGATCCGCTCGAGCAATCTTGACTTGGTCGGACCCCTCATGGTAGGTGATCAGGGTCGACCAAATCTTGTGAGCGGTATCAAGATGAGCAACCCGCTCATGCTCCTTCCTATCCAAACCAGAGAGCAAATAGTTGATGGCCTTGCAATTGTTTTCAACATCAACCTGATTTTCATCCGTCACTTGTGCAGGAAGAGCAAAGTCCGTTTCGATGATTTTCCAAATAGCAAGCCCCTCTGACTGGATAAAGATTCTCATTCGATTTTTCCAGAACTCCCAGTTCGTCCCATTGAAGACAGGAGGACGAGTCGAGTATCCGTGGGAAGCCATGGCTCGCAAAGCCGGTCAAAGCTTATAGAGAAGCGAGACCAGGCTCTGATACCACTTGTTGGATCGGTGGCTTCCGACAGAGGGGGGGGTGAATGTCGAATTTCAAATCTCTTTCACAAATTCTTCACATACATAGTCAAATTTAAAGAACTAGTATGATCCAGAGTGAAAATGCAGCGGAAAGACCCCCAAAAGCCTTTAGTAACGTGGAGCTCGTCGATAGCTTCGAAACGAGTCCAAGATCACTAAATTCTGAGTTGAAACGCAAAAGTTATGGCAAAAACAGTGAAACAACCCAGTCTGAAGAAATTGAAGAATTCCAGAAGTACCGGGAATTTTTCCGGTTGAACCGAGATTTGGTACTGTTTTCAGTGAAGAATTTCTGCCTGAAGAATTTGAAGAATTCCGGAAGTACCGGGAATTTTTCCGGTTGAACCAAGATTTGGTACTGTTTTCAGCAGACAAGAACAGAAGTGAATCTCGGTAGTTCCGAGATTGAAGAATCGGAAGCACCGGGATTTCTGAAGACTTTGAAGACTTTCGAAGAATTCTGCAGAAGAACAGTCAGGTTCAGAACTGAGATTTCGATCCAACTTTTTGGCTAATTCAAAATCTACCCAACCAAATTCAACCAAAATTTGTAGAGAGGTGTAGGAAGGTCTTGTGAATCTAGATCAAGTATTGATCTTCATAAAAACCTCCCAAGTTAAGAGCTTTACCCCTTTTTCTTCAATCAGCCCTAAAAATGAAGAAAAGAGAAATTTTGAGGGGAAAGGAAGCTCGTGAGGAATCTTGATCTCAAATTAATATGGCATCATCTCACATGTCCCAGCAACCTATTTCAAGCCCCAAATCACAGAATCAAAACCTCTTCAAACCTCTTCATGACTCAATCACAAAACCCCATTTCTTGGCTTCTTCTTCAAGAAAACTCAAAATCAAGAAGGAAAAAGGTTGATCCTTGGATATGCTTGGATGGGATCAGTCCAGATGTGATCTCCCCATCACTTACTTGCCATACCACAAATCAAACCACCAAGAAGGCAAGAAAACGAAAGTCAAAAAGATTCGAAGAATGAATGGCTCAAGAACACATAGGGATTGAAGAAATCTTTTTGTATTGGATTTTCGTGGATTTTCTTTGGAGTTTACAAGCCTCTCATCTAGGCAAAGCACTCCTCAAAGTGCAGCTCTCAAAAGCTAATCAAAAGGATTGAGGGATAAGGACCTCTTACCCCTCCTTTTATAGTGGTGGAGGCATACCTCCCACCACTTGGGCCTTAAGCCCACTTAGATGGCATGAGCACTTAGCACGCATCACAAAGCATCTAAGTGACTCATCCTCCATCCATCTTGCCTTCTACCCTAAGCATCTAACCCTAAACCGCTTCCCGGCCTCCGCCGCAGTTTCTAGGTTATGCTTCGGTAGATTCCGCGTTTTTACCAAAACGCCCTCGCACTGACTTGGTCCTCACGTCTCGTCTCCACCCGCTTTCTTGTCCTCCGCGTACATGCTTTTAAGCCGCACGATGTCGTCGCCACCTCCTTGACCGCATCTCAGCCCTCCAAGCCTCTCGCCGGTCCATATGGCCGAACCATCGCCGCACCCAACTCGCACCTGCACACAATAGACCAAGCAAAGCGTTGCGAGCACAAGTCTTCAACTTGACCCAAGTCAGTCGAAAAAAATCTTTCATCCACTCAATTTTTCCTTGAGACAAATTGAGAAACTCAAACTTATCAAACACATGACACGTAATTCAAACCACGAATTCATGCAACCAAAAGAGTCAACTCCACATAAGATGGCAAAATATTCATCACAAATATTGTCAAGTCTTCACCTGACTCACAGAGTGAAAAAGGAATGTGGTGTGGTGCTTCAATATAAGTGTAAGGGTTACACACGGTTCGAGACCGGGGATGTATCACCTACTACAACTTATGGGACCGTGTCGTAGTCACGGCCGGACTGATGTACATGGATTGGCCCGTAAGGGTGGCTCATACTTAGGTCAAAAGCATTGTAAAGGTCGTGTTCGATCACCCTCTGCCAGCACATCTCGTGAAAGTGTGTAAATCATCGATGGCATTAGGAGTCGATCGATACGTGTAGGGAAAGATGTACACCCCTGCAGGGTTTGAACTGTTTGAATAGCCGTGTCCGTGGTTATGGACAGCTTGGTAAGATTTTGCATCGAATTAGACAACTACAACCAACTCTAAAATTTGCCAACCCTAAGGCCGTGGTTAGCGACAGCTTCCTCCCAGGGTGGTCGAGGAAGAGTCGGGGTTTTCTAAGGTGTGGTGATCTGCAGTAAGGACTGATCGGAAGTGTTCGACTCGTCCCCTTCGAAAAGTATTCTGGTAGTCGGTTTTTCATCTACCTAGCTTCTATTGACAAAGGTAAAACTTGCTTTCCGCAAAATAGTCTACAACTACCCCTTTATTGATACTTGGCACATCTATTACTAATTTCCACACTGTAAGTCTTGCTGAGTACAATTTTGTACTCACCCTACTATTGTTGATGTTTTTGTTGCAGAGGAAACTACCCCTCCTGAGGGTGGTTTCTATATAGAGATCGACACCAACGACGACTAGTCGCTGGGAATCCTAGGCAGTGATCCTGCCCTGGGGTTGGCAGCTTGGTTTGTTTCGCTGCCACTTTTGGCCCTACCGTTTTGGCTTTGTAGCTGCTAATACTCTTCCGCTGTATGTTTAGATCTTCGGATCCTTATGTGAATATATGTTGTTAAGTTTCAAGAACTTATAATATTGTAGTTTCCGTCATAGAGTTACTGCTGTGAAATCTGGTTGTTTTCGCCTGCTCATGTGCCGTGTGTGTATGTTGATAAAGCACATGTGGTGGGTAGGGTTTCAGAGTTTATATCATAGAGTTATTAGGTTTAATCACCCCTATGAAGTGACTCTGCTACTGAGAGGTTGGGAACTATATCATCCTACTCCAGCTGAGCATTAATTTGCCGGGACGAGTTTGGGGTTGATGTTCCGGCTCAGTAAGCAAAGAGTGAGGAGACCATATCACCCTACTTGATCCGTGCATTAGTTTGCCGGAAAAGGTTCGGGGTTGACGTCTCGGGCTATTTAGAGCCATATCACTCCACTCCTCTTGGGATTGATACCCAGGGGTTGAGGTCGGGGTTGACGTTTCGACTTAGCGGGTGGTTTTACTTAAGACTCTCTGTTATGAATTCTGGGGTCCGGCAACGGTTTCGTACAGACGGTTCGAAAAACCGTCCCGCACGGTGTTTCCGAACCGTCTGTACAAATCGATTCTGTACTAGTGTAAAACAACACATGATAGGTATATAAAGTCAACATCTATATATACTAGGTCATTTGGAATGCAACATTAAATCCCGCATGAATTCTATCAATTTTTATCTCTCATTTCTCTCACTGTGGTGTGGGCCCCAAATGTTAAGGTAGTCTTTGTTCTTACTGCGATGATATTGGAGGTCATTGTCGGCGGTAGAAGGACGATGCATGTTGTTTCAGAGAGCCTACTATATAATGGATACCTAGAGGCAACAGGAAGAATTGGCGGTGTAAGTTCACTTTTAAACTCTAAAACCAAAGAGCTTACACCCCATAACTTTTGGCAATGTCCAGATTTCACCGTTACACTCTAACCAAAGAACATACACTCTGAACTGTAAATGTTGTCTAGATTACCCATACAGACTATTCCAACGCGGTTTTTGATGACATATTGGTGATTTTTGCATATTTAGCAGTACAATTAGCATATTTGAAGGGAAAAATAAAAAAATTGGGTCTAGAAAGGAAAATTTCAGAAAAAATAAAGAAAAGAAACAACTCAATAAATTTTAAAAGAAGGAAAAATTGAGGAAATTAAAAAAAAATCAAAAATTTTACAGAAATAGAGAATACATATAAGGAAAGAAACATATGTTAACCATATTTCCCTTTTGCATGAATTTTTCTATATTATTGGTGTATTTTGTAATGAATTACCTAAATTTTCATTAGTTCTATGAATAATTGTGATCTCTCGGAATATTATTTTTTCTCTCGAATTTCCTGGTTTTCCAAGAAGAATCTTAATTTTTTCAAATATTCTATTTTTACTATTTTTACTTTTGTAAAATTCTTATTTTCATAAAGTTTCTAGATTATTATAACTTTTCTAAATTCATTCATTTTCCATTTTTCCTAATTCTTCTAATTTCCATTTACTTTTTCTTTTTTTCCCTACTATATTTCAATTTTTTGTATTTTTCCATTTTTATAAAATTTATGTACTGAGCTTCACATGTGCGAAACCGCCACTACTTCATCTAAAACTGTTTTTAAATATTCTTGGTTGGGAGGGGGCTTGGCAATCTGGATGGTATTAACAGTTAAGAGTGTAGGTTATCCGGTTTTAGATCTGAGGGGTGAGATCTAGTCTTTGTCACAAGTACCGATAGATGCAAAATAGACTTTTTCTCCTGTAATGAAGGCGGCATGCGGCAAGGACGAACACCATTATAGTGAAATGAGATAGGAGGAAAAGGTGAAGCTAGAGAAAGAGAGAGAACAAACATGAAGTCCAGGAGGGGGGAGATGACGAAAGCCAGTTTCCTACGTGAGATTGTTAGGTGGCCACGTCACCAAAGTTCAAGGTGTAAACTAGACCTTTTGTGGGGGAAAAAAATACTTATGCCAACCTGTACATAAGATGGACATGGTATGTACCGTCGAGCAATATAACCACAACTATAAGTTCATTGTGTATGGTGCGTTTAGATACAAGATGTGATTGGTGGATTGTCTAATTTGTCACATGAGCGGAGCATAAACTTCTTTTTTGTTATAAGTACGAGAACAAGTAAGGCGGGTGGCAGTGTTAATCTAAGCTTCAGGTGCTAGCTAGCTTATTTGTTTCTTTCCTGAATATATACCAACTTTAGCATGTGGCGTGGTCGATGCATCGTATGAATGGTCACGACGAGGCAATCTCCATGACACGATCAGCGTGTTATGAACCAACATTATATGATCAATTCTAACTGCACTGTAGTTGGCAATGTCTTTTTGGGAAGCAACTGTTGTCCTTTTATTGTATATAAAAGTGTATGAACATTACAATATGAATATATTCACTGTCAATCTCCTACATTTACAACACATTCTTACGCACTTAGTCTCTCCATCAAGAGCAAATACCAACCAACTCCACGCCACAAGGTTAGATCATGGCGGAAGCACTAATTCACCAAATTAATACCTTGTTGGAGATAATCACAGCCACAACGCTTTGCATCCTCCCTCCACGACTCTACCGACCACGGCGGCATCACAACCGTCATGGCCATGGCCACCGTCATCGTCGTGTAGCCATGGCCGGACCATCCACGCCGGCAGTGACCACGACGTCGAAGGGCCGTACCTCCCGGCCTCCCGTCCGGCTCAGACGGTGGCTTCCCCACAACAGCGGTGACAGCATTCTCAGCCCAAAATCGTGCCGCCTCGCCTTCACGGCGGCTGTAGTGGCTGGCCTCCCTCCGGCGCAATGCCAGCGCCTGTGGTTCGGCCCTGCGCCGCACTTACCTCATCTGTCGGCAGCGGTGTTAGCGTCGGTGGCCTCCTCTGACGCGTCCCCGACGGTAGCGGTAGCGTGGCCGGCCCTTAGGCGGCACTCCCACACTGCACTAGCAGCGGCGGCCACCAGCACGCCCCCTGGCCCAGTGCTCCCTCTAGCAGTAGCGCATCCACCGCGATGCCTTTCACTTTTAGGGTTGATTATTGTGCTGATAAGAACTGATGATGCTACTCTTGCTCTTAGTTGAGCACATCATTGTGCTAAGTATGAACTAACTTTCCAGGAATCTCTTACTTATCCTCTAAATTTGTACATGATGAGCTGATGCTTCTATGGATATTGTTGTTGTGTGCTTGTGGAGCTTAGCCATTTCTTTTAAAGTTAATAGCTGATAAGAACAGATGTTGCCTAGATCTAATGCATATATCTATGATGATTACTCCAGAGAATAAAAATAGAAAGAGGTAGATGTATGATACACTACTACAGAACGGCCCATTCGAGACGGGCTGAAACAAGCATCCCAGACGGTTGGCCGCTCCGTCTGAAATTGGTGGCCTGTGATGACACAGGTCATCGCAGAGGGGTGGCAAAAATAGAAAGAGGTAGATGTATGATACACTACTACAGAACGGCCCATCCGAGACGGGCTGAAACAAGCATCCCAGACAGTTGGCCGCTTCGTCTGAAATTGGTGGTCTGTGATGACACAGGTCATCGCAGACGGGTAGGCCACCCGTCTGCGATAATCGATCATCCCAGACGGGTCGAGTCAATGAACCATCTGCGATAACCACCTATCCCAGACGGGTCGACTCTACCACCCGTATGCGATAACAGTTCATCCCAGACGGTCGTGTCTCTGACCCGTCTCAGATGACATCTGTCACAGACGGGGTCAACTGTTGACCTGTCTGGAATGGTTGTGTACAGAGGGCATAAAACTGCATGTTTTGTGGCTAGCCTCAGGAATTGCTAGCCATGCCCTCTGAAACAGCAGATATATATTGCACAGAACATTTACATATTTAACACAGATACAGATATATACATTCACAGACAATACACTGAAACAATCACATACTTCAATGTATAAAAGGAAAGTTGCGAGAGAGTCACACCGCTAGCTAGATATATTCACAATTGCTAGCTAGAAATGAGTCACACGGTTCAGAATTGAGAGCTCGATCGCTGCCAACAACCGCATACTTCAATGTTTAAAAAGAAAGTTACAATAGAGTGCTAAGTACATAGATGAAAGATAATGCTACTCTGCTAAGCCACCACCATAGAACTTGCCATCGGGATTGATGATTTGTGTATTGATGAAGAAGGCAAAAATCCCTCGAATGCGCTTGAGTTGAGCTTCATCAATTGTGTTAGTTTCAATCTTCCACGCCTCATCTAGTTTTCGCTTAGCGAAACCCACGATTAGCTCCATGTGGTAGCAAACGTAGAATCCACATAGATTTGTCCCCTTGGGTTGTTGTTTGCACTAAAACAAGAAACAAATATACGTTAGCTAAGAAGAATCTATTATGAAGCATGTCAATATGTTATATTAACATAGTAATGGATATATATGTACTGGAAAGTCAAATTTATGTCGCAACTTGGACCCTTTGCCACTTATCCCTCCACGAGCTTTGTAATCGATGAACGCCTGGTCAAGTATGTCACGAATCGGCCCGAAGTCGCGTGAAGGATCTCGCGAGGAATCAACGTATATTGCCCTGTTCCATTTTGGTACAAGTACGACCAAAACCCAATGGTAGCTGCATATGTATAGACGAACTACCAAATCAGCTTTGTGATATATGCATAATGGTGAAATTGTAAGTATTGGATGCGATGCATCACTTACTCTGGGTTGAAGGGAAATACGATGTACTCTTTATCCTTTTGGGACAATATTGCATGCTTAACATACTCCAGAACTTGCTCTTTGTTGTCTCTAATATTTCTCCAAGTCACCCGTGCCAGGTCAATAAACCCGATAGGTTCCTTGTTAAGTCTGGCTTCAGTGTGCATGTATCTATGCAAAATGGGAAATCATGTCACAGCTTAATTAAGTTGCATAGGTATGGAGAAAACTGATTGACTGAGAAGTTGTAGACTTACAATGTCTAGCATTTCAACAGGTTCTGCTCCAGGGCGTCGAGGGTGAAGAGTTCGAATAGGTCTTCAAAGTACATGTAGAACAACCCGCCCATCTCCTCGTAGAAAAGGTGTTCCTCCTTGAAAGCGACTTTGACGCATCGTGGCATGGTTTGGCCAGGCTGTAGAAATCAAAGAACAACTAATGCCAAGCATAGTTTATGTCCTAATCCGATTCTTAAAACATCTATATGTTAATCATACATGCATATAAGCAAACCAATGACTCCTCGTCCAGTTGATACATAGATATAACTTATGAATGAGTAGCCAGTTTCTTTTTATTAAAAACAATATCATTTCTACATAACCAAATCAAACGGCATACGTGCAACCCTCCACTTAACCCCACTGTCCAAGTCCCAAACATATGGCTCACGCTATAGTTGGTGGTATACATAGTATAGCATAGCACAACATTACTCATAGCAATTTTGCACTATAAATTCGTAATGGCACAGAAAAGGAAGTTAAAGGAACAGTTGTTTTGCTACTAGTCAAATTCAATGTAATTCAGCACTAGCATTTACATTTATCTCCAGTAAATCTTTTTGAAAAAACTGTAGATTTGATCATAGCGAAAGATTTGGAATTTGAGAAATGATCACTGTCAGTTTGATCAGATGCCACTGGTTCTTTTATGTTTTATATCACTCGTGTGAATTTGAACAAAACTTCACACGACCAAATACTATTGACCAGCATGAACACCAATAAGGAAACACAGATGACATGAATTAGCCCAATTCTATAGTGTGATATCTAAACAATTCTATAGTGTGATATCTAAACAATTAGTGGATCAAAATACTTAGTATTGAATTAATCAGAATAAGTTGAAGAGGTTGGAGAGGATGAAGCCACACGGGTGTTCATGTTGGAGGAGAGTGTGTGTGTACCTATTTTCTTCAGCAAACAGGAGTAGAAGGGGGAAGGATGAACGGTGGTTCTTCTCCGGCGGCGGTACGGTGGCTCGGCTCCTTCTCCGATGGCGGCGCGGAATGGGTGGCGGCACGGGCTCGGGTGACGGCGGCGGGGAATGGGTGGCGGCGCGGGCTCGGACGACGGCAGCGCGGTGGAGACGACGGCGGCACGGGCTCGGCTCCTTCTCCGACGGCGGCGCGGAATGGGTGGCGGCGCGGGCTCGGGCAGCAGCGGCGCGGGAGGGGATTTAGGGCACGGGGGGATTTGGAATGCGCGGGCTTTCGAAATTTTTCTAAGTCCCCGCGATATGTACTAATACCATCGCAGACGGGTTAAGTGAGTCACCCATCTGTGATGATAGTCATCGTAGACGGGTTAAGTTAGTTACACGTCTGGGATGACCGTCATCCCGGACGGGTTGAAGACATTACCCGTCTCGGATGAGCGTCATTCCAGACGGGCATCTGGCCTGACCCATCTGGGATGAGTCTAACAGGGGCCATGTGCTACCTGCATTGTGGCTAGCCTTAGGAAATGCTAGCATGCCCTCTGAAAATTTACAGCAACATATGTATACACAGCAGCATTCAAGAACAAAATATTCCAACTCACGCATACGGAAAGTAAATATTCAAAATACAAATAATTAAAGTGAACTCAAGACAATGTTTAGGGCTAGAGCTTAGAGCTTAGAGATCTCACTAAAGTAAGTATTCCAAATAAAAATAATATCAACTATTTACAATACTTGCTTCTTCCCTTTGAAAGTGAGCCCTTCACGATGATCGTTGCGGTAGTATGACCCAGTTCCCTCCATGGTTTCAGCCTCGAAACTCAAATCTCCGGAATAATTCTCGGTGAATTCGTTGTAATCATCCTCGTCAACCACATTGTCGACTCCTATAATGCTTCTTTTTCAATTTCTAACGACATGCCGCCTCTTGCTTGACGGATCGATCATATAGAATACCTGATGAATATGCTTCGCAAGCACGAATGGTTCAGTACCGTAGCCAACACGGTTCAGGTCAACAGTAGTCACATCGTATTCATCGGTCTTAATGTGTGAGAGGTGGGCCCAACGACACTGAAATATTGGGATTTTGAACTTGAAGTAATCGAGCTCCCAAATCTCCTCGATGAACCCATAGTAACAATGCTTATGACCGGCGGAATCGAAAGCATCGACCCGCACACCACTGTTCTGATATGTGCTTTTTGCATCTTGAGCCTTCGTATAAAATGTATATCCATTTATGTCATATCCTTGATATGTCCGGACTGTAAAGTACAGTTTCTTTGACAACCATGTTAGCATCTCATCAGATGACGACGTGGTGGTGATCCGGTCTTGGAACCATTGGTTGAATAGGGACATATGTTGTTTCTTGATCCACGCTTCGCTTTTTCTTAGATTTTGCTGTCGTAGCACTACCATGTGTTCATCGATGTACGGCGACACCACCAAGATGTGCTGCAAGACCATGAAATGAGCTCGGGCATGATTGTCCCGATCAAGAGTGATGGATTTCGCTCCGAGCACCCCGGTACCATGCAGCCTGCCCGCATGTCGTGATTTAGGTAGACCTATCGGGTTGATATGCGGCATGTAGTCCAAACAGAACTCAACGACCTCTTCGGTGGCATAACCTTCCACAATGCTACCCTCAGGCTGCGAGCGATTTCGTACATAACGCTTTAGAATTCCCATATGTCTCTCGAACGGGTACATGCTTTGTAGGAACACAGGACCGCACATTTTGATCTCTCTAACTAGGTGAATCATGAGGTGCGGCATGATATCAAAAAATGACGGGGGGAAGTACATCTCAAGGCGACATAGGACAGCCACCAGCCGTGCCTCTAGAGCATCCAGTTCAAGTATACTTATCGCCTTCTGTGATATTTTGTCGAAGAATTGGCATAGCATTGTGATTGTATCTCGGACATCACCAGGCAAAATCCCTCTAATAGCAATAGGAAGTATCTGCGTCATCAAAATGTGACAGTCGTGAGACTTCATGCCAAATAATTTCAATTCCTGCATTGAAACTAGCTTCTTGATGTTGGCGCAGTACCCGCTTGGAACTTTCACATCGTGCAAGCACTGGCATAGCTCAATTTTCTCGGCTTTAGAGAGTGTGTAACATGGAGGTGGGAGGAAGGTTCTGCCTTTGTCGGTTTCTATCGGAGTTAACTCAGGCCTGATGCCCAGTTTCACATAGTCTTGTCGTGCCTTCACGCCGTCCTTTGTTTTATCAGGGATATTCAGCAAGAGGCCAATTAGGTTGTCAAACACGTTCTTCTCTACGTGCATCACGTTGATACAGTGGCAAACATCTAGTTCTTTCCAGTAAGGCAAACCCCAAAATATTGATTTCTTTTTCCACAAACCCTTCATTAATTTACGCCCCTTTCCAAGAACAACATCAACGTCTTTAACCATTCCGTATACCTGTCTCCCGGTTAAATGAGGTGGAGCCGATCCTTCTTCGATGGTTCCGTCGAACTCGGCAACCAACTTGCGGTAAGGATGATTTCGATGCAAAAACCTACGGTGCCGCATGTATACGGTTTTGCGTGATTGCTTGAGGTACAAACTGGCTGTATCTTCCATGCATTGAACACAGGCTGTTGCTCCTTTAGTACTCTGGCCGGATAGGTTACCGTACGCGGGATAGTCATTGATGGTGCAAAATAGCAATCCTCGTAGGGTGAAGTTCTCTCTCTTGTCTGCATCCCACGTCTCCACGCCTTTGTGCCACAATGTTTCGAGATCCTCCTTCATTAAAGACAGGTACGTATCTATGTCATTTCGGGTTGTTTTGGGCCTTCGATGAGCATGGCCAACATGATGTACTTCCTCTTCATGCACAACCAAGGAGGGAGGTTGTACATACAAAGAGCCACAGGCCAAGTGCTATGATGACTGCTCATATTACCAAAGGGATTTATTCCATCTGTACTCATCCCGAACCGTACATTTCTAGAATCCGCACCAAAATTTGGGAACTTCCTGTCGATGTTTCTCCACTGGATGGAGTCCGTTGGGTGTCTAATCAAATCATCAACTTTACGCCCCTCCGCGTGCCACCGGATTTTCTTTGCATGTTCAGGATTTGCAAACAGATGCTTCAGGCGAGGAATGATAGGAAGATACCATACAACCTTGGCCGGAATGCCGTTCGTCTCCTCATTGCCCTCCATGTCATCGTCCGTAGCATTGTTGCGCTTCTTGTATCGGGAAGTCTTACAAATCGGACATACATGTAGATTCTCGTACTCTTTACGGAAGAGGATGCAGTCATTTTTGCAAGCATGTATTCTTTGTACATCCATTTCTAGCGGACAGAGAATCTTCTTAGCTTTGTATGTGCTTTTTGGCAACTCGTTCCCGTCAGGAAGCATGTCTGCCAAGAGTTGTAAAAGTGCAGTAAAGCTCTTGTCAGACCAACCTGTGCTTGCCTTCAATTTGAGCAGTTCCAAAATAGCTAACAGCCGGGTATATTTCGCCTTGCAACCATGGTACAATTGTGTCTCTGAGTCCTCCATTAGATCCAGAAATTTGTCATATTGCCTGCCACCAAGGTCATTACCTTTAGCATCGCATAGCATTTGCTTGAGATCGTTGTCATTGGTACGCATCTCGGCATCCTTTTCATCAGACTCAGAATCAACATTAGCCTCCAGATTCAACTCTTCGCCACTCATTCCTTCATCGCTCCCCTCCATGTGTTCGCCATGATGGATCCAATTTGTATAACTAGCTACGAATCCCCTACGGATCAAATGATCTTGTAACTGAGCCGTGTTCTTCAACATCTTCTCATTCTTGCAGTCATAGTACGGACAACACATATGAATAGACTTCCTACTGGACATATCATCCTCAGCCGCTCTTAAAAATTCGTTCACACCACTGATATAGTCAAGGCTCACACGGTTTGCATCATACATCCATCTTCGATCCATCGGCACTATGACATACATATAAACATGTCACGGACCCGGAATTGCATATGATTAGGGGAACGCGAAGTCGCCAAGGACCGAAGGACTCGTCCGCCCGGTGGCACGGTACCTGCGCCGTACGCACCAAGGTAGAACGATCCGACACCCGCCAGGTGCGAGCCGGCCGGAAGCGACCAATCTTCCCAAAATCACATACGATTCCATAATCCGGTGAAAAGTCAGAGTCGTTCCCGAATCCTACCACGACAAGCAAGGTCGGAGGAGCCCGGCAATTCTACCCACACCCTAACCTAGCTCGGAAGCTAGTGGGTCGCTCGAAAGCCCGGTAGAACGCCCACACCCTGCCTGGCCGGCACAGCATCTCAGCCAGCGGGTCACTCAACCAACTCCTGCTCGACTTAGTAGAAAATGGTACGGCCTCGATCTTTCACGGCATACCCATACACTTCATACCATTCACGCATTGTGCAGGGGCAGCCTGGATCAACAACTCGGATATCATCACAAAGCTCTACATTACGGTATTAATAATAACAGTCCACGATGGGACAACATATTACATCAGTCGGTTAACACCGGAAACATATCCGAGTACGGAGAAACTTAACAACAGCGGAAGCAAAATAATAGTCCCACAGCGACATAGTGATCGCTGAACAAAACACTAACTGTCCCATACATCGAACACAACCGAGGAAACCAGACACGTCAAACGTCGTCGAAAAACTCTTCGACCACCGGCTCACCTGCAAGCTCCAGGGATAACCTGGGTGAGTACGAATGTACTCGCAAGACTTATCCGTGCTTGATTAAATGTCCTACTCATACTAGTGCAACAACAATTAAACATGAATGCTTCTCAGAGTAACAATATACTTAATTATGAAAACAAAGCATAATTAACATGGGGGGGAGGACAACTAGTCAATATACTACTCAGGCAACCAACCAATCAACATCAATTACTAACACATTTACTTGCATCATTTTCAATCACTTAGGGTACAGCCCCTAGATTAATCCCAATCTCAATCATCAACACCTAGTTCATTCAATCTCTCGGACCGTTCCGACGATACAACCACTAGCGATATTCGAGAGCATTATCCCTTGGAGGTTGCAAAGCTCCAAGCGGCCTTTACCATTCGACATACCCTAGCGTTGATCTCGGCAACGTCCACGTGGTGACAAGGGAAGTAGCCACGCTGGAGTTACCTCAAGGTTGGTATCGCGACAATACACCCATTCACCTAGTCGCACCAGGCTCCTCCAGTGATACCAACTTTATCCAGCTGACCCTTTTTCCTTCGACTCTCACATCTCACCTTAGGTTCAAATATTTAGCTCATCAATTAATTTCAACCATCACTAGGCACACAATACAACACATCCTAACATGCTAGTTTAATCAAAATTAATGACAAGCTACGAACGATAATACAATCATCAACACATGAACGAAATAAACAAGTACTGAACACAAAAAGGGGATGCAACAAGCTCTGCTTGCCTTGATCGGTTTGTTCCTGGTCTTGCACGGAGTCGTAAGCCTGGAGGTCTCCTTCTTCGTAGTCTAGTGCAAACAAGTCGAACATCGACAATAAGCGATAATGCAATCAATGAATCCAGCATGTATGCATGAGGGTTGATGCAAGGAATATCTTTCTAACAATGTACCGATGTTAGGGTTAAATGGTTGTCTTAAGTTACATGCATGGTAGGTTCCTTTAACTACGATTAGGATTTAAGGGTGACTATTCATGTTGGGATGATGTGGACATAATCCTTCATAACTTAGACATGCTCTGAACTATTTGACTAACACATTTGGAATCATTTTAATCGGAGTTACGAGCAAATAGTTATGCATGGTCGAGTTAGGGTTTAGCGGGGTACGATGATAAATAGGGCTAACCACTCGAGACTTGTCGTGCATGTATCCCTACTGGACATCCAGTGATTCCATGTCATAGTATATCTCGTGAGGATTCCAGAAATGTAAAGATCGTTGAAATCGGAGCTAGGGTGAAGATTCTAGCGTTTATCGACGCTCGACGGAGGCTAAACTTCTACCCTAAATTCCATACAGTGCATATACTCAAAAATAGTTTTTGATTCAGCCATCTTGTAGAGTCTTTTACAAGCTTTCCAAATATATAAAATTTATTGAATTTGGATGTGTGGTTCAAAAGTTATGATCGTTTCAAGTTTCAGCCAAAATCTAACCCTAACAGTTCGAAACCCTAAATACTAAGCGTACCCGAAGGTTACCCGGTCAAATCCTAAAATCCTACGCACACCCAAGAGACAACCCGGGAATTCCCACCCATAATCCACGTCAGCAGTGCGCGGACCCCATCTGTCATCGGGTCAGGCATTTGGGAGCCAATCACAACGCGACACCTGCCCCACCCCTCCTCTCTCTCACCCGCACTCTCCCTTCTCTCTCTGGTCCGGCCGGAGCCGAGGCTCAGGCGGCGGCGCTCTCGCCGGAGGGCTCACCGGAGTGAGCTCCGGTGCTCGGTTGGGCTCGGGATAAGGGGCAAAAGGCTCGGGATCTCACCCTGAGCTCGTTTCTGTGCTCGGCTAGGGAGGAGGAGGTCGGGAAGGAGGTCGACGACGGAGAGGTGGCGGTAGGGTGGTTCGGTCACCGGCGGGGAGGGTGTTCAGGGCACTGATCTGCAAAGGAAAGCACACCAAGGTGTTAAGGGGGAGAAGTGGGTGCTCTGGAGCAAGAAAAGGGGGAAGGAGGGAGACCAGAACGCGGTAGGGAGCTCGCCGGAGTAATCACCGGACTTGGGGAGGATGACGGTGGAGTTGGAGCTTCGGGCGCGGATCTGTGGAGTAAAATGGAGGAGAAGGTGAGAAAAGGCACGCTTGTGCTCGGGGGAGGAAAATCTCTAACCGTAGCTCACCGGATCGACGAGGATTTCTCACCGGAGTGGGTCGCCGGAGCTCGGGAAGACACTCGGGTGCTGGAGATTTAGGGTTAGGGTTTCTCAGGGGAGCGGGGGGAAACGGGAGGCTGTCGGAACCGGGGGCTTTATAGGGGCGGCGGCTTCGGACCAGGGGCGTCGGGAGCGGGCACCGCCCACCTGCGCCAGCCGGCGTCGGAGACGTGGCCGGCGTGCCCTGACAGGCGGGCCCGGGCGCGCGGCAGAGGAGCGGGGGAAGGCGGCAACCGCGCGGGGGCGCGTTCCAGAGAGGAAAGCGGGAAGCGAGGAGAAGGAAAGCGCGCGCGGGAGGGTCGGGCTGCGCGCGGAAGAAGCGGGCCGGCCGAGCGGGCTGTCGGCCCAGGTAGGTTAGGGTTTTCTTTTTCCTTTTTCTTTTTCTATTTTCTAGAATCACCCCCTTTATTATTTTATGTATCTTTTTGACTCCAAATCGATTGAAATTTTTACAGGGGCCTCAAAATATTATTTGGGATCCACTGTAGGAGTTTGAATTAATTTGGGCAAGGTTTGACCTAGATTTGTATTCAAATTTGAATTAGGGCTTCATTTCGAACTCGCACTATTGCTAAGCCCTAGACATATCCAAATTTTCTGAAAATTGGCCAGGGGTTAAGGTTACTCCTTTTAGAAACTATTTATGAAGTTTGGGAGGTTTGCACCACTGGGGAACTATTCTGTCGACGAAACCCTAGTTTTGGCATCGTTAGGGTTTTAGGGTTAGGGACGGGGATTCTTCGAAGGGTTCGATGACGTCTACCACCCTTATTGATGACTTTGTTATTTTGAATATTTCAAATAAATTGATTGGTGTTTGCAACAATCATCCACCGAGGATGAGATATTAACATATTCTATAAAGTAAAGTTGATATACAACTAAGTTTAAATAAGGTGTGGTTGATGATAATGCCATGTATGCATGAATGCGGAGCAAATACCTATTTATCGTAAAGTGGGTATTACAAAACATATGTTGACTAATTAATTATCTATGTGATTTAAAATAGAAATTAAACTCATCGCTCTCTCTCACTTGTCCAATTATGCGCAAAACCATCCAAGCTAGAGCCATCCAAGCATGCGTACATATTACATGTAAACCAAAATTAATAAACCATCCATCCATGCTTATACATCTATTAAACCAAAATTATCTTCTAATAGAACACAATTGCACTAGATGTAGGGTTAGAGAGCAATTAAACTAACTAAATAACCAAGTCTACTAACCTATTGCCACACCAAATCAATTATGTCTTTGGAATCTTCTTCTCCTCCCCCAAAATCGCCTCAAAATCACCTCAGCAGCCGCCACCAGCCCGACAGACCTAGGAAACCCTAACAGACTTGGGAGCACTGGTTATGTTATATAGGTGGAGAAGTCATTCCAGACGGTTTAGTCACTTGAACCGCCTGTAATGCACCAACACAGAAGGCTGAGCAGAAGACCGTCTACGATGTATTGCTACATTACAGACGGTTAGTTTCCTGACCGTCTCTGATGTGTTATCATAGATGGTTCGGTTTCAAGCCGTCTGTGATAATTGCTTACATCGCAGACAGGTGATACCGAGAATCGTCTGCGATGATGTTTTCCAGACGGGTGGGCCACGACCCGTCTGGGATGATATATCAACCAAGACACTAGTTTCCAGACAAAAGTCATCGCAGACGGTGTCGCTTTCCTGCCCGTCTGGAATGTCTTCTATCCCAGATGGTCTACAGTAACCGTCTGCGATGTGCCGTCCAGGATGAGCCGTTCTGTAGTAATGATAAGAGCAAATGCTATGCAAGTAGTTGCCTAAGAACCCTATGATGAGATTAAAATCTGAGGGTCCCCCTTTTCCCCAAATTCACTCAGTCATTAAACAAGCAACCTAGCTTTGCAAAGTTTGAACAAGATATTTTTATTGTACCTTGCTTATTTGATGATTAGAGTGGGTTCTTGTTGTTCTTAGCTTTTCTTGTTCTAACTATTCTCTCCAGTTTCCCCCTGTCCTTCTCCTTCTAAAACAAGGCTGGCTTGCTAAAGCCTTGGCCCTTGTGGTACTTTATGGGTTCATGGATTTCTCATGGCCTGTGTTGGTTTGTTGCCTATCTAAATTGTTGTTTGCACTGCTGCTACACTAGGTTAAGTCAATTTATAGGCTTGGATGGGCTCTAGAGGTCCTCCAGGCCTTATCCTTTTTGCCTTCTAGTCCAAACTTGGATCAGTTTTGCTTCCTCATTAAGCATCTTGCTGCTGCCACCTAAGCTTGAGGTGCTGAATAGCTGCTTGGCCATTTGTGACTCTTTCCTTGTACTGGCTCCCAATCCTTATCTAGTTTGGGTCGATTATCTTGCTGGATATCTATTGATGGCTATGGGATTAGTGTACATTGAACCCTTATATGGATGATTTGGTTTGGTTCCTCTAGTGCCAAGTTCTATGGAGGTGAGATAGGAAATTCACTTCGTTTATGTAAAGAAAAATATTTTGCTCAACACCTTTTAAACCCCTATTCTCCAGTCTAGACTAGGGTCTTATTAAGTGGCCCTTGGACTGTTTTGGAAAATTATTTTTATATACTTATTTTCTAACTACAATTAATTAGTTTTGAATGGCAATCGTTGCCAACTGCAATAACTGTCATTATGGGAGATGGTACTGGCGAAACTTTTTAAGAAACCCCTCCAAAAGTTTACTTAACAAAAAAACCTCCTATAGCAAAACTGCATTAACTCATTGGTCTCAAGTGCATATACTTGACGACCTCAAGTAGACACAAAATATTCCAATGGTGGTTTCTACCTCCCATCACGGTGCATTAGAAAGTTAGAACTTAGGTTTTATTCTTGTAAATTTTGTAATTCTTTTATATTCATGTAATTTAATTTGTTGTAAGCAATAATCAATAAAGTTATTATTTATCTCATTTAATTAGTACTTTATTTTGGTCCTTTACTTTCTCCTATGTCGATATGTATGTATGCACGTATGAAGAGATACACAAATGAACTATAATAGCCAGCAACACGGCTCGAGTACCACGTAGCTCAGCATGCGAGCTATCGTCTAGGTTGTCCCTAGGGTCCTTACAATTAGGCACTACAAAACATGAGAAAAATAAAACAGAGCTTATTGCAACAATAATAATGCAACTAAAAGCAAAAATCTAAGAATCAACGGAAAATAAAAGACTCTAAACATCCGGGGTGCCTTCTAGGAAGCCATTTTATTTAAGTCAATAGCTTGACTTTTTACCTTGAGGTGTAGGTTCTTGTTCATTTATTTTTCAATCATAGTGAAGAGCACCTACAAATAAAAAGGTCGAAGATGTGCCTTCTTCCTATGCATTGGCAATTTCTATATAACTTAATTCATGCACATTAGAGAGAGATATTAATGCATGGTGTTTACAAGAGGCATCATCAAAATTATTAAATGCAAAGCATTTTTATTCTCTGAAGGAAGTGCAATAGAATCATAGGTTATAATTTTGTTCCTAACTATATTTGTAAACATCCCTTTTTGTGTAATTACTTGAACATGAGATCAATGAGGATCATCAAGTGTGTCTCCTCATCTCAATTCAGCACATAGATGCATTACAATGACCCCAAATAAAAAAACCTTCAAATTTTTACCTAAAATCAACCCAAATAAAATTTATGAAACCAAAATCATCCAAATAACTTTCAATAGTTTTTACAAGTCCTAAACATCCCAGAGAGACTCCATCAAAATTTCCTAGTCATTTGAAATAAATTTGCACATTTAAATAAAAGTTTTTCTAAAATATTTTCAAATGAACAGAACTGTAATACCTTAACTAAGTGAATTTATATTTATCCAACATTAGTAGAATTTTATATCTGGGAATTACTTATTTTCCTGAACTCAAATATAAATTTTCCAAAAATATTTGAACTACCTAGAGCTCAAATCTATGTTTAGACAAATTTGCATTTATATTTAAATGATATTCAAAAATAAATTATTTTAATTCAAGAATATACCGTAAGTGTCCTCTATGGATTTTTCCAAATTCAAAAACTCAAATTTGAATCCTTCTTTAGTCAAACCATAGAGCAGAACTACAACTACATCAAGAAAAAGAAGAAAACCCTAAAACCTAATTTGGCCGGCTTCCAGGCCCATCTCCTCTCTGCCTGCACCCAGCTTCTCTACTCTCCTCGCACTGTGCCACTCTAAAACCCACCATCAGCCTCCGCCGGCTGCTCCGCATGCTCCCTCACCGACAAGCAGGGCCATCGCGTAGCAGATTATCTTCTCCATGCGTCGTGCTGCGTGGGGCACAACTACAGCTCACCGGGCAACCATGCCACAGCTAACTGCCCACTTAATTTCCTCTATCGGCCCCTTTTGGTCTCTGATGTGCCCGTGTTGCTCCATGTCTCAGCACTACTCACGCCGCCATCAGCAATTGGCTAGCGATTGAGGTATCGACCCATTTTCCCTCCATCTTATCCTCCTACTCCTTCAGTTTCTTCTCAAACCCTAGCCCTTTTTCCCCTCCGACTCCACCATTGAGCTCTCCTGTCCACCCCTCACCTCCTCCACAAAGATTAGAGCAATGCATCGACAAATTCACTGGGACAAGAATGGCATGCCGAGCTCGAGTGACCGTGACCATGGAGATCCGCGGAAGCTCAAACTTCACATTGCCAAACCTAGGTCAAAGAGTTCCTCTTGTTACCTTGTCAATCGGTTTCCTTTCACTGCATTGAGCTCACTACCCTAATTAATTGGTTTTCTACTCAACAGGAGTGAGATTCCCTTCTTCCCCATGTCTAGCTACTTTGCCTCCAGCCGACTTCATTACTTCACTCCGTCCGGGGAGCTTTTCACCTCTGCGATGGACCCTTCAGCATCTACCGTACCTTCTCTATCCTTTCCCTCACTCCCTCTCGATTCCCAATTGCGCGAGCTACGCTGTTGCTGGAGCCGTGCTGGTACCGTGTCTAGGGCATTACCCTCTTCCTGCTGACCTAGCCGATGGCCTTGCCTGGTTCCTGGTGAGAAACCGACTATTCTTCCACCTTTCCCCTTCTCGTCTTGATGCCAAACCACCACCAACGCTGGTACCCTTCCTTGGTTGCTGCTGGCAAGCACCACCTCACCGCTTCGGTGAGCCACCGGCCCCATTAACCACGGGAACCGACTTACGGTGTCGTCCTGAGCCGAGCGGTGCAAGTATCTCACCAGGGCATGCCCTAAGCCACACATGCAGATGGCCACTGGAGTGCGGTGTCGCATGGGCAAGGGGCTGGTCGACCTAGCCAATACTGTCGGTCTGACCATTCCGGCCGGTACAGCCTTTGCAGTCTGACCGTTATGGCCGATTAGGGTCAATCTGTTGCTAACCCTCCATGACAGGTGGACCTAGCCGAGCTAAGTAGTGATTAAATGGGTATTTAATTTGAGTGAAAAAGATAGTTGGGCCCCACACCTTAAATCATCTGAACAAATAAAAATTTAAAAACGAATATTGACAGGTAGAGCCCATATGTCGTAGGCTCACAAAATTAAATAAGAACAATAAATCTCATTGTGTGTGACATGTCGGAACCACCACATAAATAACAGGAAAAAAATAAAATGAATAATATGACATGTAGGTCCCACATGTAATTGACTAGAGAAATAATTAAAAGGAAAAATAATTATAAGCAGAGGATGACAGATGGGCCCAAAGGCCACCTGAGCTAGTCAATCTTTGACAAGCACAAGTTGACCTATGGCCCCACTAGTCAGCCTCTGTGGCTATTCTTCAACTTAGTATAAATTTCTTTTATATTTCTTTACTGAACGAAAGACAAAAAAAATGATAAAATGCTCAAAATTGTAGAAAATTCATATGAACTCCAAATGAGTTGATTATTTCTTATATATTCATATTTTAGTTTTTAGAATTTAATATTATATATTTCATTTATGTTACTGTTATGAATTTTTTTTGAAATTCCTAAAATGTCCTCAAAACTCTAAAATTTGAATTCAAACCTTAAAATTCAATAACGTAAGTCCTATAAATCCAAATTGAATGAAACCAATTGCATTAGCTTCATAATTTCATTTCTTGCTTTTACATCATTTCCTATATTTCGGCATGCATTTTATGCATAATATAGGGAGTGTTTGGTTGGGCTTTTCAGCAGCTTTTCACTGGAAAAAGCAGCAGCTCAACCAAATGGCTAGCTTTTCAGCAGCTTTTGCCAACGGTAGCTATGGGCTTTGCAGTGCAAATTCAGCTGTTTGGAAGCTACCTTTTACCAGCTTTTTGTAATGTGTTAATGCTTCGGTGCTCATTTTCCAAAATGTTGTAAATGGTTTGGATCAACCAAAAGCCGTATGTTCACTTTCCTACAGCCGCAACAGCTTTTCCAAATAGCCAGCCAACAACAGCTTTGTCAACAGCCACAGCCTAACCAAGCAAGCTCGTAGTCTCTAATATTTCTAGTATTGATATATTGCTTTCTTTCATCTTTTTTTGGCATTTTGGTATTCTTTTCTATGTAACCGGGCAAGGAGGATTATATGAAGTTGATCCTCAATACCATCAGGGGTATTGCTAGCAATACAAGCTCTATGGCTCACTAAGGTTTGTATGTTAATTTATGTTAAGGCTCTGGAAGGAAATACTATGCTTGTTTGCATATGTTTATATGTTGCTATTGTGACGGATGGAAACACTAGCATGATTAGGTTTTGATTTTGTATCATGACCAGTGGATCATGACATTAAATGGACTAATGAACTATGAAACCTAATAAGTGAGATGTAAGACTTAGGGTTTTGTTTTGACAAATGAATTGATTGGCGAGGTGATCGTAAGCACCCTAGTCGTCTAGTCGATGCCGGTGCCATTGGGCTCTACCCGTCACCCACAGTGGAAGTGTTATCACTCTACTCAAGCCGATGCATTCAATTTCTTGCTTTGAGGTTAGGGTTGATGTCTTGGGCTATTCAAGACTATATCACTCTACTCCCATCGATGCATTTATATCTCAATGGTTGAGGTGGGGGTTGACGTCTCGACTTCTATAATGATTCTATTTGTGGTTTTATATTGTAAATTTCTCGTCTTGACATCATTTTTTTGAAGTAACCCATCAAGTCATTGATCAAATTGCATGGTTTACAAAATATAAATTCTGTAATGACTTGCTTAATAAGGCCTATGAAAATTTTGTGCTCGTGATTTGGTGATAAGTCATGATGAGTGGGTCATGTCCATTATGCAAAATAACTAATGAAGCTATGAATTTTTCTATTAATGATGGACCTACTACTCTTGCTGCCACCACCTTTGATACTGGTGAAAGTATTCAAATAGTTCTTGATTCTAAGAATGGAAGCTATGAAGTTGACTTTTACTTGCCATGTGTCGGACCTGGATGTGAAAATCCAAACCCTCTGTGTATGCTGCACTATGCTGGATCAACTAATGCACACCGGGAACAAAAATAATACCATAATCATAGTCGAACTAACAAGTAGCATAATATTTTAGAAAATGTAAGCTCACCTTATGGCAGAATTTTACAAATAACTATAGTGGAAAATAGTAAATAAACTCCGATAGATAAGCTCATCCCTTAGCCTCACAGGCATCTAACTAGGACACTCACCCTAGCACTCTCCAAGGTAATCCTCCTCAGGAAAAAGATTAGCAGATCCTTCTGTACGATTTTTTATAATAAGGGTGAGTACATGATGTACTTCGTAAGTCACTGAGTGACGCAAGGCTTCTAAACTAAGCTTCCAAGGTCCTTTTGCATAAAAGCGAACAAGTAGTTGACATACCATAAATAAGTTCATAAAGCAATATTGGTCAGATATTTGTCAATGACCAGCACGTGACTTATCCCAAACAACCCAAAAGAAGTAATTACTGTAAAGTAAGCGGTGGCACAAACTACCAAAGTAATTACCAAAGATACCACAAAGTATGTCAATAGATTAACAGAAGTTATCAATATAGGTGGCTACTACCCAATGCTTACTAGATTGAGCTTGTTCATGACCGTGAACCTGGCTAATCGATTAGTTTTGACACTATGTAGAGATTGTACAGTTTTACCCACAGGATGTGATGCATCCATTTTATCGGTACTCACTATGGTGTACCAATCAGTAGTCACAACAAGGCTTTTACAAATATTTTCCTGTGATACCAAACTCGACAACCCTTTCCATTAGCACGTGATTGGCAATTCTCGATACTCGTATAATTAGTGGATTAGGACTCATGGTTGCACTGTTAAGGCTAAAACAAGGTTACAAAGTTAAGTCATTAGGTTGACTACAAGTAAAACCTTCCACTGAACCCAAAGAATGACAAGAGAGAAGAATACCAGGTGGCCCAAGCCACTAGATAACACAAACCATCAAAAGAAGCTCATCAAGCTTAAATAATACTTTGCAAAAATCCTCAAAGCTCGAAAAATTCTCGCTTGTGTCTGGTTCAACAAAATTAATAGGGCACCAAAAAATGGTCCCTAAAATTGAAGTAGTTAACTGACTATCGACCATCAGTCTAGTGATGTATCAGACTCAAACAAGATTAAGTTGTTTAGACTCAACTAAATCTATATGATTAACACTAGCATTGCTAATGTAAAGGTTGAACCACGTCCTAGGTTTTAGGAATAAGGTAAATAGGGTATTGGTTGCATGTAGGTGGATGTGATAATACATGAAAATAGGCTTACTACCCCACTAGTCCTTGCTATACTAACAATGATGCATAAGTTGGCAACCAAAATCATAGTTTGAAAATAATAGGTTATATATGATTAAAGGTGACTTGCCTTGCTCAAAGCTTTCCTGCAACTCTCCCTCCAGTTGCTCCTGATATTTGTAACATCCTGATTTTTAGAGCTTTTCAAAAAAAATCTTTTGTTCGAAAATCAGAGCTAGAAAATTTCATTGTTTATTCTCTAATTAATTAAATCTTAATTGCAATTTCATAAATTAGACTAGAGTTGATTTGAATTAATCCAACTTGAATATGATTTGTTTTTCAATTTGGAATATGTCTCCTGGAGTTTTCTCAGAATTTTTGAAGTCCATTTGGTATGTAATCTCGCTCTGTTATTCTTTTACTTTCATTTTGGTTTGCCGAAAAATAAAGTTTCCTTTTCTTTTCCTCCTTCCCTTTTTGGCCGCGTCGTCCCGATGCATGTGCATCTAGATTGGAACAGCTTCCTCGTTGCCTCGGACCTCCTTTTCAAGATCCATTTGTTGGGATCATGGATAATGTTGTCAAGATCGGCTCCATAAATTTGAAGGCAATCCAACGGTCTAATCTCCAGCAAATCAAGTTTCTTCGTGGTGCTGTTCGTGTGTAGATGTGACTGCGCAAACGGTACAATGGCATTATCACCTCTTTTCCCATTGATCCAATGAGTCTTTCAAGAATCCCCTTGGTCAATTTGAGCCTTAGGTTCCTATGACCACCTCTGTAAATTTTCACCTTGATCCATGTAGCCGTTTGTCGAGAAGTCATCCATCTCCAATGTGTTGTCTGTGAACATCCAGGTTCAATCTTCAATATCGGTATGAATTTTCCAAAACCCTTTGGTAGGATTCTACCTTTGTATGTCTAGTTTCTAACCCAATTGACAGATCATGATTTCATTCAGCGAGCATTGCACAACATCTGAAACCCTCCGGTTAGTCCAGAACCGATCTACATCTTGTTCCGATTGTTTTGTGTTGCCAACGCTGCCACCACCCATATACTTAGTCTCCTATCATCTTGTGGTACATTATGACATTTTTTCCATCATTAATCTTTATCTGAAAGCACTCGCATCATCAAATGTTCATCTCTAATAATTCTAATAATTGTTTGATCACTCAAATAATAGTATTTCATGTTAGATGATAGTTTCATACAATTACATATATGTTATATAGTTCTTGTTTTCTTTTTATAATATGTTCTCTATGGTAGTACATAAGATATGTTTTGCCTCTATCTACTTTTAATATTTATTTAATGTGGCTTAGTTTAGTTGTTGTTGCATGATGTATAATAAATAGTGGTATGTGCATATATCCTTATATATTATGAGCGCACATATAGTTTAATTCTTGTTTATTGAATGATTGCTATATAATAGTATGTGGGTCACCGCATTTATTAAATTTTTTTTGCTTAAGAAAAGTTCCAAATAGACACAAGATATTGAAAAAGATACATTTAAACATTTGGTTGATGATTCCACCGGCTTACTGCTGCTTGGAGACCGTAAGAGATGATTGGCTTTGCTGCTGCACTGAAACCGAGTCAGTCTCATGGACCGCATTTTAAGAGATGGCAAACAAAAGTAACCTTGCGGCTCACTGCTATGAACGTGTACTAGGTGTTGTCTGGCAAGCTTGAGGGAATGAATACTGCTGAATAGGATAAAGCATTCTAGAATACCTACAATTTGTGTTTCCACAAGGAGGATCAAGGCATGGACACTCCCACATTGCCAGAAGCGCTCTATTCGACCCAGGTTAGTGAAGCCAGTAGGAAGTGTTTTTTCATCACCTTGAAAAAGAATATACATAGTGATACGGAGGGCTCCCGATCTTCACGATTTGGACAAGGGGTAACTAGAAGGGCCTAGATGAAATCCCAAACCAATAACAAAACCCCAACGGTTTAGCCTTTGGAACTAGGACTCAAATCAACTCCTCCTCTCAATGAATGCCTCGATTACCATCCGGGGGCACGCGCCGGTCCTTACAATCCAAGAGAGATTACAAGGCCTAAGATGGAACCCTAATCTAGAGGGATTAACCCTAGATTAGGAGCAAAGCTCTCTTAAGTCTTAACAATAGGTCTAACCCTAATTAGTGCTTGGGTACGGGTATTTATAGTCCTAACCCCGTAACCCTTGGATACATGGGCCGCAGCGTGTTTTACTGCTCGCAGGCAGAATCCGGACGGTCCGGATTGAGGCCGGAGGGTCCGGGTGGCCGGAGGGTCCGGGCTGATGTCCGGGATTTCCAGAGGAGATCCGGACACTCAGCCGGAGTGTCCGGGTTGAGATCTGGGATTTCCAGAGGAGATCCGGACACTCAGCCGGAGTGTCCGGGTTGAGGTCCGGGTTTTCCAGAGGAGATCCGGATAGCCGTCCGGAGGGTCCGGGCTGAGGTCCGGCTCGGATCCGGAGGGTCCGGGCCTCAGCCGGACAGTCCGGGTCTTCACTGCTAATGCACATCCGGGGGTTCCGAAGCAGCAGTCCGGCTGGGGTTCGGCTTGGAGCTTGGGGACTTGATTCTTGGCGTCTCTCCCTCAGTCCCGTTGCTCATCAGTTGGTTCTTCCACTTGGTTGCTCCTTCAGACCTCAGTAAGCAAAGAATCAAAGCATTAGGTAGCATACCATTCATACTCAAATCAAGTGGAGATGTATCAAGGAATAGAGTCACCTCATGTTGTATAGCCTTGGGAATAGAGTCACCTCATGTTGTATAGCCTTGGCTCGAGCCCTTGTCATTGGTCCAATAGGTTGCGAAGGTAGATTTGGGTTCTTGTCATCCTTGATGGAGGTGATGTCCGCATCATTCCCCCCTCTTGAAAAAGAGTCGACCTCGACTGCAACTTGTTGTAGCCATGGGAGGGTGAAAGATCCGCGATGTTGAAGGTGTTGCTCACCGAATACTTGTCTGGTGGAAGGTCAATCTTGTAGGCATTGTTGCCGATGCGTTGAAGCACTTGGAAAGGTCCATCGCCGCGGGGCATGAGCTTGGATTTGCGTTCTTCGGGAAAATGCTCCTTGCGGAGGTGAACCCACACAAGATCACCGGGATCAAAAACCATCTTCTTCTTGCTCTTGTTGACCTTGTTGGCATGTCGAAGCACTTGCTGCTCGATTGTAGCTCTTGTTGTCTCATGGAGTCTTCTGATGAAAGCGGCTCGCTTGGAAGCATCCATGTTGACGCGCTCGTGTAGTGGTAGTGGAAGAAGATCGAGTGGTGTAGAGGGGTTGAAGCATACACCACTTCGAATGGGCTCATGCTTGTAGTAGAATGGACCACTCGATTGTAGGCGAACTCCACATGGGGAATGCATTCTTCCCACTCCTTCAAGTTCTTCTTGATCATAGTGCGGAGGAGAGTTGACAAGGTGTGGTTGACGACCTCGGTTTGCCCATTGGTTTGTGGGTGGCAAGTTGTGGAGAAGAGAAGCTTGACTCCCAACTTGGCCCACTATGTCTTCCAAAAATAGCTGAGGAACTTGACGTCGCGGTCGGAGACGATGGTCTTGGGCACACCGTGAAGCCTCACAATTTCCCTGAAAAACAAATTAGCAATATGTGAAGCATCGTCGGTCTTGTGACAAGGAACGAAATGTGCCATTTTTGAGAATCTATCCACAACCACAAAGACCGAGTCCCTCCCCGTTTTGGTCCTAGGCAATCCTAAAACAAAGTCCATGCTAATATCCTCCCAAGGTGCACTAGGAACAGGAAGTGGAGTATAAAGACCATGAGGGTTTAGCTTTGACTTAGTTTTGTGGCATGTGATGCATCGTTGGACGAATCTCTCCACATCTCTTCGCATTTTCGCCCAATAATAGTGGTTGGACAGCATCATGTAGGTCTTGTCCCGCCCAAAATGTCCCGCCCAAAATGTCCCATCAAGCCGCCGCCGTGGGATTCCTGCAAAAGTAGCAAACGCATGGACGACTCGAGAATGCATAGTTTGTTAGCTCAAAATAGAAAGCCCTCATGCACATGATATTTGTCCCAACCCTTTCCTTCTCTACAATTAGCAAAAGGGGAAGCAAATTCAGGGTCATTAGCATATAAATCTTTCAAGCACTCTAAACCCAAAACTTTAACTTCGAGTTGATTCAAGAGGGTCATTTTGCGGGAAAGAGCGTCCGCCACAACATTTTCTTTACCCTTTTTGTATTTGACTACGTAGGGAAAGGTTTCAATAAATTCAACCCATTTCGCATGTCTTCGGTTCAATTTAGCTTGGCCCTTAAGGTATTTCAAGGATTCATGATCGGAATGGATAACAAATTCTTTTGGCCAATGATAGTGTTGCCAAACTTCTAGGACACGAACCAAAGCATACAATTCTTTATCATAAACTGGATAATTGAGTTGAGCACCATTCAATTTCTCACTAAAGTAAGCGACCGGTTTACCTTCTTGCATGAGCACACCCCCTATACTGATTCCACTAGCATCACATTCAACTTCAAAGGTTTTAGCAAAATCCGGTAAAGCAAGCAAGGGTGCCTCAGTTAAACGTTGTTTTAATCCTTGAAAAGCATTTTCTTGAGATTGCCCGCATACAAAAGGAATGCTCTTCCTAGTCAATTCATTCAAAGGGGAAGCAATAGCACTAAAATCTTTGACAAATCGACGGTAAAAACTTGCTAGGCCATGAAAACTACGCACTTGACTCACATTGACAGGGGTAGGCCAATTTTTAATAGCTTCAATTTTGGACTCATCTACCTCTATGCCATGAGTAGACACAACAAAGCCTAGAAACACAAGTTTCTCCGTACAAAAAGTGCATTTCTCAAAATTAGCAAACAAGTGTTCATTCCTAAGCACTAGTAGAACTTGTCTAATGTGGCTAACATGATCATGCAAAGTTCTACTATATATGAGAATGTCATCAAAGTAGACTACCACAAATTTACCAATGAATTGGTGTAAAACATGATTCATTAAGCGCATGAAAGTGCTGGGAGCATTGGATAAACCAAAAGGCATGACAAGCCACTCATACAAACCAAACTTAGTTTTGAAAGCGGTTTTCCACTCATCTCCCTCACTCATCCTTATTTGGTGATAGCCACACTTCAAATCAATTTTAGAGAAAATGGTTGCGCCACTAAGCTCATCAAGCATGTCATCTAAACGAGGAATGGGATGGCGATAACGCACGGTGATATTATTAATGGCTTGGCAATCAACACACATGCGCCAAGATCTGTCCTTTTTAAGGACAAGAATAACGGGAACGGCGCAAGGACTTAAGCTCTCGTGAACATACCCCTTGTCAAGTAGCTCCTGTACTTGACGTTGAATTTCCTTGGTCTCCTCGGGGTTGGCGCGGTAAGGTGGCCGGTTGGGAAGTGGAGCTCCCGGGATGAGGTCGATGCGGTGCTTGATGCCTCGAATGGGTGGAAGCCCGCCGGAATCTCATCGGGGAAGACGTCCTCGAACTCCTGCAAAACACGAGACATAGCTAGAGGAAGTGGGGGTGAATCATTAGTCAAAGCAACCACATCTTTGTATACAAGTACAAAGTGTAGTGTAGGAGGGTCATTCCTCACTCCTCTCATCTCGGATTTGGTGGCTAGCATCACTAAGCCTCTACTCGCTTCCTAACTCTTTTCTCTCATTTTGGGCTTGTGGCTCTCGCTCACCGATTTGTGGAAGTCACTCAAAGTTGTGCTCTCTTGCTCATCTCTCTTCTTTTCTTCTTGAAGCCTTGCCAACTTTTGAGCATCGTCGGCGATGATTTGGCTTGGCGTCATGGGGCGAAGCACATACTCCTTATGGTGCCACCGAAAGATGTACTCATTGGTGTGGCCGTCATGGCGTGCCGCTCGGTCGTACTGCCATGGGCGGCCCAATAGAAGGTGGCACACCGTCATGGGTACCACATTACACTCCACCGTGTCCTGATAAGCTCCAATCTTGAAGGAGATTTGCACCATGTGTTGTATCTTGACGGTGCCGCTGTCACTCAACCACTGCACATGGTAGGGGCGTGGGTGCTTCTTATACTTCAGGTTGAGTTTGGAACACAGCTCTTGACTTGCCAAATTGTGACAACTTCCTCCATCGATTATGACTTTGATGGTTTTGCCGTCAATTGCGGCCTTGGTTTGGAAGAGGTTGCACCGTTGTTCAGGCTCATCTTGAAGTTGGACAGTGAGGATCTTCTTGGTGACGACGAGGGATGGACCCGACTCGGTCTCGCAATAGATTTGCTCTTGTCCATCTTCATATTCTCCTTCTTGTTCAATCCAGGCTATTTCATGGATGGCATCAATCTCACCCTCGCTAGCAGACTCATACTCGCCTTCTTCAGTGATCAAAATAACTCGTGCATTGGGGCACTCTCTTTGCATATGACCACGTCCTTGACACTTGAAGCATACAATGTCACGGGTCTTGCCCGTTGAAGCCATTGAAGAAACATTGCTTCGAGTTGGTGCATCCTTTGAAGATGAGGTGGTAGGACAACTTGTGTTTGACCATTGGCGCACGCTTGTACTTCCACCTCCCACTTGACCTTCTGTCCTAGTTGTTGTCGGTCTTGGAGCAAACTTTGCACTCGGAGTGGGGCGAGGAGCAACTGCCGTGGCACGTGAGGTGTAAGGAGTGGAACGTGCTGCATATGTTGAAGACTTGGAGTAGCGAGCATCTTCTTGCACTTAGCGCTCGGCCTTGATAGCTTGATGCACTAACTCCACAACTGTGTTGTAGGGTTGATAGTCAGCGATGCACTTGATTGGATGGTTCAACCCGGCCAAGAAACGGGCCATAGTCTGCTCTTCAGTCTCTTGGACAATAGCTCGGATCAAGGCGGTTTCCATTTTCTTGAAGTATTCTTCAACTGACCGACTGCCTTGCTTGAGGTCTTGGAGTTTCTTGAAGAGATCTCGCTTATAGTACTTGGGCACAAAGCGAGCCCGCATTTCTCTCTTCATCTCTGTCCACGACATGATAGGCAGCTCTTCATGTTCGCCTCGCTGATTTTGCACTTGTTCCTACCAAATAAGTGCATATCCATCGAACTCAAGTGAGGCCATAGCGACTTTCTTCTCCTCGGAGTAATTGTGCATCTGGAAGACCTTGTTCACCTTGAGCTCCCATGTGAGGTATTCTTCGGGATCCATTGCATCACCGGAGAACTTGGGCATTGTGAACTTAAGCTTGCCAAACTTTTTCCTGGTGGACCCCTCTGCCGGTGTTCTGTACCCTCATCATGATAATTCCGCCTTCTGAACCCTGGGTCTCTATCCGGGTGTCTTTGATGTCTTCAGTCATTAGGTTGATGAAAGCTTGATCCTCCTTTTGATGCACTTCCCTCATGCCCATCACGTCCTTGGTGGCTCCTTGCTCGACCATGATTGTGTTTCCCAAAGGTTGGGTCTCGGGTTCCTGATGGAGGAAGGGGATGCTCAGTGTCTAGCTGTTCTTCGAGCTTAGGCACGCAGTGCCGCCATCTCGGCATCGGTCTCATCAAGAGGATCCTCTTCATCAATCTCTGCTTCTAGAATTTGGCCTTGAAGTGCTTGCACAACTTCCTGCACAATGCTTGTCTTCATAGATTCCATCTGCCGGGTCATATCATGCCTCAAATTGTCCACAGTGTCATGGAGGCTCCGTTGGAGGGCCAAGTGTTGTCCTTGAGTCACACAATCCTTATTACCACTCGCTCCGTGTGATCCTTCCCTAGACATGGTTAGCACTGTAACAATATATTGAAATATGTGGAATTTGGGAACTCTCTCACCTCACTCACCACCGAAGCCCTTGTCTCCTTGGGTTGAAGGATCGGACAGCCGTGGATGGTAAAAGTAACCCTCAAGAGTAGGTTGAAGGAGTCCCAAGTCCCAAAGCACTAACTCAACAAAGTTTTTAGTGGATCTCGAAAGGATTAGCACAAAATACTAAGCAAAGTGGAATAATGAGATTTTGCAATGATTAGTAATAATCCACAATGAAACAATGCAATAAGAGTTGATCTCAAGGATATAAGCGAAGCACAAGACAACTCACACACAACGATATCGGGATTTGTGCAACCAAGAAATTGAGCTAGTACAAGATGTTCCTAGCGAAGACTATGAGCTCGTGTTGCACAAATACAAGGAAAGACGCTAGCTCGATTGCAAAGATAGGGTTAAAGATTTGCACACTTGACTACCCTTCCTAATCGGATTTTCCTTCAAGCTTGCGTTTCCCTACAAAAGGATTATTGGCATTGGCTTGTTTTCTGTCTCTTTCGTTTCCCTCTTTTTTTGAACTTTTGATTCTTCTTCCTTTTTTTTATAGATATATGCCAAGATCTCACAAGACTAACGTTGTTGTTTGCTTGGGTGAAGGATGAGTAGCACAAGCGTACAAGACCCTAGCAACCATCAATGAGCTAGTCTTAATGGAATCAAAGTGTTTGCAAAAGGATGAGATGTTGGCTCACAAGGAAATTGCAAGGGAGATGGATTTGGCGGGGATTATACCTTGCTCATAGAGGTTGGTGCTGGTGATGATGACCTAGAGCTCGTCGTTAGCTTTCCAACGAGTCCAAGTTCGCAGAAAAACGGAAGCCGGGTGTGGAAGATATGCCCCAAATGGTGAAGTTGCTGCGCCCTGTTTTGCCAAATCCGGACTGTCCGGGTAGAATCCAGAGGGTCCGGCCGAGGAACAGAGGAGCAGATCTGGGGTTTTGGGCGGACTGAAAACCACCAAATCGAAGGGGCAAACGATGAAATCGGCCAAAGGAACGCAAAGGAAGGTTAGATCAACAAGTATAGCAAAGATCTAATGGATCAAGACCAACCAAAGCTCACCCAAACCTCCAAATTGCATCTAAAAATCAAATTGGGCTCTTTTTGTGGGGTTTTCGAAATAGGTAAGAAAAACCAAAACAAAGCTAGCAATTGGGGGTAGGAGAAAGAGGGGATACAAATCCAAATCGTGTCAACCTAGAGCTCTAATACCAAGTTGATACGGAGGGCTCCCGATCTTCACGATTTGGACAAGGGGTAACTAGAAGGGCCTAGATGAAATCCCAAACCAACAACAAAACCCCAACGGGTTAGCCTTTGGAACTAGGACTCAAATCAACTCCTCCTCTCAATGAATGCCTCGATTACCATCCGGGGGCACGCGCCGGTCCTTACAATCCAAGAGAGATTACAAGGCCTAAGATGGAACCCTAATCTAGAGGGATTAACCCTAGATTAGGAGCAAAGCTCTCTTAAGTCTTAACAACAGGTCTAACCCTAATTAGTGCTTGGGTACGGGTATTTATAGTCCTAACCCCGTAACCCTTGGATACATGGGCCGCAGCACGTTTTACTGCTCGCAGGCAGAATCCGGACTGTCCGGATTGAGGCCGGAGGGTCCGAGCTAATGTCTGGGATTTCCAGAGTAGATCCGGACACTCAGCCGGAGTGTCCGGGTTGAGATCTGGGATTTCCAGAGGAGATCCAGACACTCAGCCGGAGTGTCCGGGTTGAAGTCCGGGTTTTCCAGAGGAGATCCGGATACCCGCCCGGAGGGTCCGGGCTGAGGTCTGGCTCGGATCCGGAGGGTCCGGGCCTCAGCCGGATAGTCCGGGTCTTCACTGCTAATGCACATCCAGGGGTTCCGAAGCAGCAGTCCGGCTGGGGTTCGGCTTGGAGCTTGGGGACTTGATTCTTGCGTCTCTCCCTCAGTCCCGTTGCTCGTCAGTTGGTTCTTCCACTTGGTTGCTCCTTCAGACCTCAGCAAGCAAAGAATCAAAGCATTAGGTAGCATACCATTCATACTCAAATCAAGTGGAGATGTATCAAGGAATAGAGTCACCTCATGTTGTATAGCCTTGGCTCGAGCCCTTGTCATTGGTCCAATAGGTTGCAAAGGTGGATTTGGGCTCTTGTCATCCTTGATGGAGGTGATGTCCGCATCACATAGATTAGGTGAGAAACTCTATATCATCCAAACGAAGTACAAGGGTTTGAAAGCTTTTTACCTGGTCGAGGATTGAAGTCTAGCTCTCACGATTGCTCAAGATAGGGAAAACCCATCTTGTGCACTCGCAGATGGCATCGAATACATCATCGACTTTTCTCGTGCAGTGTCACCAAAATATAGCATCATCACTGTTGGGACATCTCGGTGACACTGCACAAGACACTCTTTTGGAAAAAAGTGTCTTGTGCAGTATACCACGACGTCACAAAAGTGATGGATATGAAGTAAGTAGGTTGTCCTATTTAGTAAGACACAATAGTCACAAATTTAGTGTAAATAGAGAAGATGATTTATAGGCACATTATGTGTGGCACAACGTTCTCCTGCGATCGATTGGAAAGTGCATCTAGGCCCCAAGGTATGGTTTTGATAGTTAATGACAACTCAACTGGGAATCTAACAGTTTCATTGAGTATGAACAAGAAGTTAGGTTTCTAGAGAAGGTTTCAGCCAAGATTGGTGGCCCCTAAAAGGAGTAAGGGAGTAGCCTGGTGATCAAGAGGTGGTTGTGCTATTTGGCTATAATACCAGTGCAAAGAAGCCGTTACTGCAAAGGGACTTGCAGGAAGGTGAAGGTTGGCATGGGTGTGTCCCAGGATCGTGACTGTAGCCAGTTGGCGTGGCTATAATATAGGTGCGAGGAAGCTTTTGTACAGAGGGACTTATACATGGAGTGAAGGTGGCTTGGATGTGTTCAAGGACCATGACTGCAACTTGTAGGCCTAAAGACTAGTATTTGCTAGTTTCTTAAGTCGTAGGGAAAGTTGTACTATCAAGGGGGATCGATCAAATGTTGATTAAAGGAGCTAATGCCTAAGCTCTTGAGTGTTGGACTGTGGCACTGATGTCTTTTGTTGCCCTGTAGCAACAGTCCTGTTTGGCCTATGTTGAAGTTTTAGGACTAAAACATCAGTAGGACTGGGATTGTGCTAGTTGCATCATTGCACTAGTTTCCCAAAGCCAAAGACTGTCTGTATTACCTACTGTAGTACAGGCAGTCACAGCGGGATCTCTGTAGTACAGCAGGGTCTCCAGCTGTGTTAAGCATCTGTGCTACAGTTAGGGACTCGACAGTCTGACAGGTTACCGTTGCTGCTGGTTCATCTGTACCACACGTAGTTGATATAGGTGGGGCGACTCATCTGACATGGCAGAAGGGTAACGGTCAGAATCCAGGAACCTCTATAAATAGAGAGCCTGGGGAGGCAGTTGTCTCAACCTTTGCCAAACTTACACTCCAACGTCTAGCAAGCAGAACCTTGTCTCCATGAGCTAGAGAGAGCATCTGAGTGGGAGAGGCTTGACTGTGAGGGAAAGAGTGAGTTGAGCTTGAGGGCTTCAAGGCATTGGTTCCTCCGAGAGATCAGAGAGAAGATCTTGTTTCTCTTGGAGCATCTGCTCCTAGACAGGTGTAGCAGTCGCTGGGATCACTCAAACTCGTGTGAGCTGACCTAGACGTTTGTGAAGGCAATCGGAGTCTGCCTGCTATAGAGCGAAAGGACTACCCACGAGTAGAACGGGCGCCTACAACAGGTACTCAGGAAAAGAGCACGTTTCAGTGCCGGCTGGCTCCTCAAAGCAGCTTCCCCAACAGAGACGTACCATTCTGCAAAGAGTGGGAACTTCGGTGAAAAATCCCTTGTCTCTATTTACTTTCCTGCACTATGTGATTGCTCTACTTTGCTACTATCTTGTGCACCTGTGTGAGGATTTGAACTGCTTGTGGTAGCCAGCTGTGTCATGTTTACCTATTTTTTCCACAGCTGAGCATTTAGCTTACTTGTGTCTTTTCTGGTTCTGTTTCTACCTGTATCAGTTACCTGTGACACAGCTAGGTAGTTATTCTTCTTATCTGTTTTACCTGCCTGTGTTGCTTGCCTGTATTACAGCCATTGCTCTATCTCCACTAGGACTGACCTATTAATCGCAGAAAACCCCCATATTTGTAAATCCTATTCACCCCCCTCTAGTTCGGCACCCTGAGATCCTACATGATTCTATAAGTAACCAATTACAATAAACGGATTCCAAACAACATCAAGACGAATTACGTATGATGATGAAAAGGATAGCCTCATACTATAGCCACTAAGATGTAACACTTGTACAGTAGAGTAAGTTTATGTAGAATGAGTTATGGATTTAAGCAAATCCTTAACAATTTCTATAAGAACTATTTCACTACGCATTACGTTAGCATTATGCCTATGTGATCATTTTCATCATTGGCATAAACAATAAACATGATGACTTAAACCCTAAAACCTAGATAGTAGCACATCAGGGGAGGAGGTAAGGATTTTCAAAGATTGTCTCTTAATAATGCTCATACAAATAATCTCACATCACAAGGGTTTAGTGGTGCAGGATTTAGAGTTGGGATTCATGCGATTTTAACCTAAGGATTTTCAAAGATTGTCTCTTAATAATGCTCATACAAATAATCTCACATCACAAGGGTTTAGTGGTGCAGGATTTAGAGTTGGGGTTCATGCGATTTTAACCTTACCCTAAACCCTGAACCCTTGCATTGTGAACAATTTTATTATTGGTTCTTTTACATCATTTGCATAATCAACCAAGGATTGCGGTGAAGGAATAAGTTGTAAGACTAAGAGTCTTACCTTCATAGCGAAGGCAGAGAAGAGGAGGAGACGACGCCGGGTGGTCAGGGCGCTATAGATCTGGTGGCCGATGGGCGTGCATCCTTCCGGACCTCCAGATCTGGTGACCGACAGGTGAGTATCCCCCCGGATCTCCAGATCCGGCATCGGGCAGGTGCACCTCCCCCTCATGTGGTTGACAATGCTGGAGCAGATCGACGCAGGTTGACGGTGCGTAAGAGGGGCTTGAGGAGATGGATGGACTATAGGAAGAGGGAGAAGAGGCACAAGAGTATGGCTTGAGATGGAATGGGAGGTGGTGCAGGAGGTGCCCTCTTATACAGGAAAAAATAGGGTTGTGGCATCTCCTCAATTTCCACGCTAAATAAATTTCATATTTTTCTGGTGATAAGATCAACGACAGGATGATTCCGAAGCCCATCATTGATCACTTTTTCCAGTGCAGTGCAAGAGACTAGACTAAATGAAAATGCGCACTGCAGATTCAGTTAGTTCATTAGTCTGCACTACACTGAATTCAGATTCTCATGCATTCAAACACATAATTCAAGAAATGTATAATTAAAATAGTACATCATTTAGAAACCATAGTTCTTTATACAGTTCTTAAATACTAAAAAATGAAAATAAATAACTAAAATTTCTCTAGTGGAAAATCTTCGTCAAGGGGTTCCGGCAGCAGAGGGTACACCTTACGGACCCTAAATAAGTTGACTCACTCATCGCTCCACTAGATGTACTTCACATGGAGGCACTTGATGACACTCATGTCCTTGCAGCACACGACAAAACGCCCCGGCTCGTACTCTTTGTGCTTGAACTTTATTGCAGTATATTTCTTCATGAGCACACAGTGGACGACTTGCCCGTCGGAGTAGCGTACGAGTTCAGTGTAGGTAGAGAGGATGTTGCCATCCATTTTGCCATAACCAGTACATCAAATGACTTGGAACGTCACACGGCAAAGGCGCACCATCAAGTTGTCGGAGGAGCCCACATTTTTCCTATGCGCTGCTCTTCCTATCAACGACGGGCTCTCTGGATAGCCCGTCGTTGATGGCAAGTTCCAGAACTCACTGAGCACTATGCTGTGCAAAATTTAGTTCTTTTGCATGCGCGGAAACCCAGATCATGGATTCAAATACAAAAGGACAATATAGTTCATTACATAACAAAAGGCCTCTAATGCTGTAACACCCATTTTATCCTACGATTTAGGTTATGCATCTCATCCTGCATCCATGTCATCATCCATTCGTCAAACCTTGCATAAACCCGAATGTCGAAAAACTATATTTTATAGGATACGTACATATCTCATCCTTGGTAACTAATTTCAGTAAATTAACACCAATCAACTTATTTGAGTAACCAAGAAAATCTAAAACTATTATGTTCCTATAATCCAAATAGTATTTTGCGCAATTTTTCTTCTCTGTGGTTGATCCGGAAGCTTGGTCCGGAACCTCCGGGTCCAACCTCCGGGTGAGTCCAGATTCCGGGTGGACTCCGAACCATTTTCCGAGGGAGTCCAGAGAGCAGTTGGGTGATCCCCGTGCTACCGGAGGTCCCATCCGGAGCCTCCGGGATGAACCTCTGAGTGAGCCCGGATTCCGGCTGGACTCCGGATTGTTTTCCGGAGGAGTCCAGAGAAGATTCAGCTGAGTTTCCTTGAGGCCGGAGGTTCGGTCCGGAACCTCCGGGTTGAATGTCCGGGCTGCCCTGCCTCCGGGTCACTTCCGGGTCTTTTCCGGGCGAGCCACTCACCTGTCAGAGCATGACTGCCATGTCTTCGCCGCCGGTTGGGGGTGGTGGGCGGTGGCGCCACTACGGCAAGCCCCTCCGGCCGCCCTATAAAAGGCCGCCGGGACCCCTCCTCCTCCTCTTTTTCTCCTCCCCCGCAGCTCCTCTCCTCTCTTTCTCCCTCCCATGCTCAACTTCCCCAGCCCGACACCGTCTTCTCCGCCTCTGACCAAAGCTCCGGTGAGGAATTCCTCTCGCTCCGGTGAGCCCCGACCTCTCTCTTTCCCTTCCCGAGCTTGCTCTCCCCCTCCCTCACCTCCTCAGCTCCTCCCCTCCATAGAACAGGGCCCGAGGACCGCTGCCAATGACGTCCGGCCGTCCCGAGCTCAGCCCCGGCCTCCTCCAGCTTCCCACGCCCGAGCATTGCCTCCGGGGTGAGCTGCTGCTGTTGCTTGCTCCGCCCTCTCCCGAGCCTGCCGTGCTCCCTAGGCCACCCGGAGCATCTCCGGTGATGCTCCGGTGAAGGGCAAGGCAGCTAGGCCGAGTACGAGTTTTTGGGTAGATTTCCCCGGGTGCATTTAGCTTTTAGTTTCATTATTTTCGCAGGAAGATATTGCCAAAAATGAAAACTAGGATTTTACCTTAATGGACAAATTTGAAAATGTGATAACTTTCTACCTATAGCTCCAAATTTGGAAAATTTTATATATTTGGAATCCTTGTGAAATTTCCTACGATCTGGTTCAAACAGAATTTCCAGATTCGAAACTAAAATTTCAACCAATTTTGAGTAGGCCCTAGTTCTTCCCTCTCATGCGCTAATTTTCGATAACTCGTAACTTGATGATTATAGCTCCAAATCGAGTGATTCCAGTTGCGTTAGGCTCGTATCTCAGAGCACTTCCATAATATAAACATTTTAAGGCATTGCCATGCACTGCAAGTAGTAATTTTCAACCCTAACGTGCAATCAAACGAAGTTGACATGCATGCATTGGTAGGGCAATAACTTAATATCCACATACGCAAATTAAGAAATTCTTGTTGCATTGGATGTCTAGCATCCATAAGTCACTTTAGAGATCAATTCCTAGTGTCATTCATCATGCATTCATGCTAGACTCATTATTTTTCCTAGCGTCATTCATCATGCATTCAACCTTTTGATTGTGATCAAGACCAGGAGATTTGTGACCAAGGCAAGCAGAGCTTGTTGCACATTTTTATTGTCATTTCACATACCTGCCTATATGTGCTTGTGGTTGGAATGTTTGCTTGAATGTGATGGTCAATGTTCATGGAACTAGCATGTTAGGATGTGGTGTATTATTATGGCCAGCTACGGCTGAGATTTAACTTGGTTGCCCTTATTAACTTGAACTCCTTAAAGTGAGATGTGAGAGCCGAGGGTGTGCACGATAAATACGGTTGGTATAATTGAAACTATTGACAGCGACCCAGGTGTAAGTAGAGTTTTGTCGCTATACCAACCTTATTTCATCGTGTTACTTCCCTTATCACCGCGTGGACGTTAGCGGGAATCGACGCTGGGGTGTAGCTGAGGTAAGTCTCTGTGCCACTTGGAGACTTGCAACCTCCAAGGGGTATGCACTCGCTATGCCTGCAGTGGTCGTATTGCCGGTGACGGACTGAGAGGTAAATTGAAATAGTTTTTGTGATGAACTTTTGATCAAATCGGGGTGTGGGCTGCCCCAAATGGTTGGCAAATGGTGACATTCATATTATGATGATCATGTTTGGGTCCATATGAAATCTGAGCTACAAGTTGTACTCAATGCCTTGCTTCCTAGCGTCATTGCTCTGTCGTTTACTCGTACTGCGTTAATCTTTATGCATCATGTTTATTGTTGCTGTAGTAAGCATGCGTAGGACATCTAATCAAGCACGAATAAGTCTTGCGAGTACTCTTGTACTCACCTAGGATATTCCTAGACTTTGCAGGTGAACCAGTGGTCGAGGACTATTTCGACGACGCCTAGTTGCATGGTTTCTTTGGTCGGCGTTCGACTCGTGGGGTTTCTTTTGGATTTTGGGCAGCGGTTGATGCACCACTGTGGGATTTGTCTCTTTATTCCGCTGTTGCGAGTTTATTTCAGATTTGACTAAACTTCCGGTTATCGCCGAATGATGTAATCTTTATAGTTCACAATGTGGACAGCTAGTTGTATTATCGTATCGTAGTGGTTCGTGTGATGATATGCTTGTTGTCCAACATATGCCCCCACCTCCCGTCTGTCATGCGTGTATGTTGAAATGGAGAGTGTGGTTGGGTGCATATGGAGGTACTCATTATTTGATTCTGATTCAAGCGAAGTGCAAAGTGAATGTACGGTCCATTGCCAAAGTGAGTCATACGCCGGTGGCGTATGTTTTTGGAATCGTGATCCCTCAATCAGGCCGTGGTGAGACATACGCATTGTGTCGTATGCATATCGCATGGGGCGGGGGTGGGCCATAGTCCATCACAGGTAGCGGCTACGGTCACCGTCTTCACTTGTTGTGAATTCTTTGAATCGAGTTAAAATACCGGGTCCCCTCACAAATGCGAACAGGAAACATAGTACATACATTACATATCTGCTAATACTAGGCTAATACATAATGTGAAGAGGAAAATAAAAACTAAAATTTCCCTAGCGGGAGATTCTTCGTCCATAGGGTTCGACATCAGAGGGGAGACCATAGCAACTTTGAAGAAGCTTGCACACTCGGCGCCCCACCATGTGTACTTTGCGTGGAGGCACCGGTGAAAGGACCAAGGGTGCCGACTAGAGGGGGGGTGAATAGGAGGCTAATTAAAATTACTTCGTTTTAATTTTGTTAACTGGATATTGACTTAGCAGACTATCAGAATTAATTGACTGTGTGACAGGTTCCTAGCACAGGTGAAATATGACAAGTAAAATAGCAGGTGGCTGTCACACAGGTGGGTCACACAGGTGATCTAATAACCTAGCACAGGTAGGCAAGTAAAGTGACTGTGACACAGGTGACTCAGACAGGTAGCAAAGATCTGAAACACAGCTAGTACAAGCAGGCACAAAGCAGATTAAGCAGGTATAAAGTAAATCTGAATCAGATGAACAAAAGTATCTCAGATCATATAAGCATGCAATGAATATAACTGCTAGAGGAAATAGGCTAAGCACTCAGAGAGAGACAAGTGGATTTATCCCGAAGTTCCCTACTCTTTTCAGAGAGGTACGTCCCCGTTGGAGAGACTACTCCGAAGAGATAGTCAGCACTGAATCGTGCTTGTCCTCCGAGTACCTGACATTCAGGCCTCTTCCTTGCTTGTGGAGGTCCTTTTGCCTTGCAGCAGGATGACCTCGATGCTCCTTCACAAACTTACTGATTCAAACCCACACAAGCTTGGGTGATATCAGCAACTCCTACACCCGTCTAGGAGTAGACACTCCAAGAGTAACAGATGATGCAGCAGCAATCTCTTGGAGGAACCTTTGCTCGTGCTCAAAGCTCACAAACTCACTTAGACTGACCCTTAGGCTTTTAGCTCTTGTTGAGTGGTTGGAGGCTTTGCAAGGGTCGTATGTGATTCACTGGTTTGAGCAAGGTTGAGGACGAAGTCCTCCCCTGGTCCCCTATATATGGGGTCCTCAGCCACCTGACCGTTACCCTGTTGCCACGTAGGATTAAGTGAACCACCGGTGTCAGCCACCGGTGACACAGCTACACACTACACCCAACTATACCCGGCTCAGGCAGACCGACACCTGTGTCACCGGTGGCACACACAGGTGAACCCTTAGCTGATAGCCACACTACTCAGCCCGGTCTTGGCACATGACATGCCCTCAGCATACGTCAAACTCTAATACCTATAAGGAGAGAACCTCCGACAGACTTCTGACACATCAGACCGCCTATCGCAGTGCAGGTACCTTAGCATTTTCAAGCTCTCCCCTAGTACAGAGATGTACCTGAGTCATAGAGCGGAAGACCACCTGTGACACAGCTGTGTCACACAGGTGCCTAAAGCTCTAGGGTTTTCACTGTTAGTACTGCAGAGCACTAACACAAAACAGTTTTCATACTTTGTGCAAAGCTATTGACACAGGGCAATTGACCTCAAGGCATCAATCCCCTTGACCAACACTCTGAGTAATAAGCAGGTTCCCTTAGACAACTGCTACTGTTTCATCCCTCTTGATAGTACGGGTGATTCCTATGGACTCAAAGAAACTAGCAAATCTAGGCTTTACCTGCCACCAACTGAAGTCACGGCCCTTGACGCATCAAGCCACCATCACCTTGCTTGCAGCTCCCTGCACAGCACCGGCTTCTTCTCAGCTGTGACACAGCTGCCTAGCACAGCCATCTCTTTGTCCTTGAAACCACCTTGTACCCTTTTTGGTGACCATCCTTCACTGGATAATCCTTCTTCATGGAACCTGTAAACTCTCCTTACACTCA
>JAGXJF010005485.1:0-12948 GCA_019208055.1 Stipa capillata | reverse complement strand
CAGCTGGACTCCCCCAACAGGTATTTAGGGGTGAGGTTACGTCCAAGTGGTATGGAGGAATAAAGTCGGAACGTCAAAAGAATCAAGAAGGGTATATCAAGCGTTCTAGTGTTTTGGACGAGTAATATTGGCTATGTGTGGGATGAATAATATTTTGTGGTTTTAGGGCATTTGGAAGAGAGATTTAGGTCGATTGATATAGATGAGGGGGATTGAAACATCAAAATGATCAAAACGGATGCTGGACGGGTCTTTAGGGTTTTGGGTGAAAGATCGAGGATGTATGTGGTATGAAAGAGTTTTCGTGGGTCTTAGATATCAAAGAGTGGGAATTAGGTTTAATGGTGTGGGGAATTGGAACCGTGGCGTCGAGACGATCAAAACAATGTATATATGTGTTTTTAGGGTTTCAAGGTTTTCGGGTTGACAGGGCTGGGCTGGGCTCGCGAAAGGGTATCGGGCCCATTAGGGTTTCGAACTGGGTTGGGTCGAATTTGGGTTTGAACTGGACTTGGGTTGGGTAGGGGACTGGACCGGGCTCAGGGCTGTATATGGATTTGGGCTAAATAGAAAAAAAAGAAAAGGAATTTCTGGTTTAAAAGAAATATGCATTGGGCTGAATAGCCCTTGGCTTATTGGGCTTGGCCTGCTCGGCCTTTTTAGCCAGCCCGGTAGGAGAGCGAGCCGGCCCTAGGGGAAGTAATGGGGCGGCTCGGCTCGAATCCGAGCTGCCCGCGAGGGCTCGGCTCAGCACCCCTGGCTCGGCTCGACTTCAAATCGAGCCGGTGGCCGATTTGGGGAAGAACAGGGGAGGCTGGCTGGCGGGTGCGGCGAGGACAATTCCGACGCCGGTGGGGCTTGCTGCCGGCGGCGGGAGGTATGAGGAGGCTCGGGGGTTGCGAAGGTTCCATTTTTGGAAGAAAAAGGGAAAGGTCCCGTGGGTGTTGGGCTCGGCGACGGTGAGGCGGATCGATTTAGCTCCGCCGGTGACGGAGACGATGGTGGCGGGGCGTACCAGAGCTCGGGAAGAAGAGGAATGGAGGTGGGGCACTCGGGAGATGGTGGGGAAGCTCAAGGGTATGAGGAGGGAGCTCGCTGATGTTGGAGTGGACTCGGGTTGAGTTACCAGTGACGGAAGCGATGGCGGGGAGCTCGCCGAAGCTTGGGAGGAGAAGGGGGCAGAGGACGGGGTTGAGGGGCTCGCGCGCGCGAAAAGGAGAGCTCCGGAGGAGTCCGCGCGGCTTTTATAGGAGGCAAGGGCGACCGGAGCTCTGGACACCGAGGTGAGGGCTTGGCTGGGTGGCACGTAGGGGAGGAGAGGCAGCGACGCGTGGAGCGGTGCCTCGGGCGCGGTGCTGTGCGGCGACGTGGACCCCACTTGGTTGCCGACGTCGAGCGGTGAGCGGCGGTGGCGGTGATGGGTGCGAGGTAGCAGTGGGGAGCGACGGCGGTGACGGGAGCTAGGAGATGGAGTGGTTCGGGAGCGGGCCAGATGGGCCGGAGGAAATGAAGTGGGCTGAAAGAAAAAGAAAAGAGGCCTAGAACAAGATTTTTGGATTTTTGAAAAAAAAGGGTACTGTTACAACCTTAATCTGGGATGATGATTTTGAACCATCTAGAAACAGTTTTTATGTACTAGTGCCCACTCCGTATCAGCGAGGACAGAAGACAATTAAGGTGAAGAGCTTAGCCCAAAAAGGGAAAGAGACCGTGCAGATGAATTTTTGGGAGAGCACCCAAGAAGGGTTTCTTCTAGCACGAATTTTAAAGTGTTAAGTATGGTTAGGTGGGCTACGTGGTGACAAACATATGCCAAATTGTAGCAGTGCCCACATATTACTACTCATTGCATGGGCTCCTAGTGGCCGCAATATCTCAACATGATCCTATACCTTAGGTTCAAAAAAGACGTCTTTTTTCAGACAAAAGAAACAAAGGCGTTTATAACATACAGTTCGACGGAAAACATTGATACCGGCAACATTTGTTTTGGTTCGTTGCCGACTTTTGGTGGAGTCACTTCAGTCACTTATAGTAGGCTCGTCACATCTACAATCAATGTTTAGTAGATTAAATGGTCCACTTTGTATCGTCTCCATGACGTAATTATTACTATTTGCAATATGTATAAAAACAATTTGCGTCCTTGAGTAAAAAATCCAGTTACATAAATTCTATATGGCCAATCTACATAGTTTTGGGTTGATAAAATTTTAATTTTACTACACAAATTGTTTGTAAAACGAACGGAGGGAGATCATCAGGTGCAGGCCAGGGCCAAGATTGGTGGGTCCCGTCCACGTCATTAGGTGACCAGACATCAGCTTTTGTCAATTAGGGCTTGTTTGGTTGGGCTGTGGCTGTTGACAAAGCTGCTATTGGCTGGCTGTCTAGAAAAACTGCTGTAGCTGTGGGAAAGTGAACATATGGTTTTTGGTTTATCCAAATCATCTATAGCATTTTGTAAAATGAGCACAGAAATTTTAACACATTGCAAAAAGCTGGCAGAAGGCAGTTTTTCCAAACAGCTGAATTTGCACTGTAAAGCCCACAGCTACCGTTGGCAAAAGCTGCTAAAAAGCTGGCCGTTTGGTTGGACTGCATCTTTTTCCAGTGAAAAGCTGCTGAAAAATCCAACCAAACACCCCTTTAATCTCGGTGGGCACACTCACCCTAGCTACCGCTCCAGTTCAGTGAATTACTAATTAATCACTGTGGTATTAGTAATATAATCAACTCAACGTACCCATCTCATACTCTTCGAGTTGTTGGCAACAATGACTGCTGCATGCTGCCCACTTGCATTGCTAGCTAATCCCACCATTAGCAACCTCCCTCATATAGTGCTCCCTTCTCTCTCTCTCTCTCTCTCTCTCTGACTGATAGATGCAGTGTGCGTATATAAAGATTAAGTTCAAGTCTCCATCTCTAGATCAAGCTAGGTTAGATTCTGAATCATGGATCGAGCATTAGGTTGCACATCATGTACACATGCACATATTAGCACCATATACAGATACAGTGCATGGCCCTGTCTAGGTATATGCGTGTGTATATATTTGTTGTGATTAGTTCCCCAGTTCCAGCAGTACATATGCATGCAGTCCATAAAAAAAAATTCCCTTGTTGGTTTGGATCGCTTTGATGGTAGCTAGCTAGCTAGTCGGTGTTTGCGGGCGTGGCATCTTCAAGATTCACATCGACCGCTCGATAGATCTATGCATCTAGTCAATCAATCCCAAATGAGATTCATTGGGGTGCCGTGTGTGCATATATGGGATGAGAATCTTGATGATGCTGCATCCGCAGACAAGTGCCTCTGCTTATTCATTCATCCCGCCCGCCCGCCGGTGTTCTTAATCGATTTATTATTCGGCTTCATCGATCAATCCCTAGCGTCATATATTATTGAGGTGAGAGATCATTCCATCTGCCATGTATTCTTATTATCCATTAACTTTCTCTCACTTCTATACCTGCCGCTGTTATCTAATTCATTGCTTGATTCTCTAAGCATCTCTATCAGCTATAGCGAGATCTGCATTCTTTTATCATCAAAACCTACGCCTGATTCTACGAGGTAATTAAGATCCTTTTTTAACCAGTTTATTTATTATTGATTCGTTATGTTCGTCAAATAAATTATTAATTCGTTGCAGGTTTTCTTTTTCTTTCGGGAGATGGCTTTCAGTTCTTACCGATGCTTAACCCAGGGATTGAACCCACGGGAGCACTTGGGACCGGAGCCCCTGTACCGCTGAGAACACACCACTGAGGTTAATTAATCGGATTTGCTAACAGTTGTTTTTTCCAATTTATCAACGCCCAATTTTTTTCTTACAAAATCATCTTTTTTTTTCCTGTCCCATCTTGTCTGGCGGCGATGAGCCAAAGCTGACGAAGACGGCGGCACCGGCGAAGATGAGCTTCGTGTGGAGCCGGAGCCGACGACAATGCTAAGGTAGCGGTGGCCACCGGACATGATGGCAACCACCGAGTGGTTAGGGTTAGAATTAGGAGTGGGGATGTCGGCTGAAGCCGGAGCAAACACGGTGCCCTGTCGGGTTTAGGGGAGATATCAATGGCCACCGGACATGACGTTGGCGGCAGGCGCTAGAGTCAGGAGGGAGGTGGCGGCGGGATAGGGAGTAGGACTAGAGAGAGAATTAGGATTAATTAGGTTTTATATAGTGAAGAGGTATGAAATCTAGACCAGCAGATAAAGATCCAACGGTAAAAAAAAATTTAACTTGGCTCAATTAGACGGTCCCTAATTAATTTGATCCAAGTATATAAGTACGATATCATGGTATGTTTTCCCATTTTGTTGTGATACGGAGTTATTAGTGAGTTTTACTCCTAGCTAGGTTAAACTTGATCAATGTTGATCCACATTGCTACATATGACCCTTAGGCCATCTTTAATATACAAGAGACATTTAAGTAGACACTTAAAGAAAAAGAATAATGTTATATCAAAAACATTTATTTAAGAGTTACGACTCCAATGTAAACAACTATTTAGAACGGTGGATTTTTCTCTAAACGGAGATACTAAAATAAAGGCTAGGATTATTCGCTAGTACAGAAAAGCTTATCCGAGACGGTTGAAATAGATCATCCGAGGCGGTTATCGTCTTCGCCTCCAAATAATGGTCACGGATATAGGGCACATATCGGAGGCGATTATGCAACCGCCTTGGATAATTGATATCCGAGGCGGTTACCATTACACAACCGCCTTAGATATCTGATATCCGAGGTACTATCCGAGGCGGTTGCTTTTGAAGTCCTTGTCCGAAACGGTTGAACTGTATTAACCGCCTTCGATATCAGTTATTGGAGGTGTTTTAACCTAATTGCCTCAGATAAGACGTCTTGGATGAGCGATTCTGTACTAATGGTTGTCTAGGCTGATAGAATAATTAGATCTAGCACCTACTGCTAGCATCCTATTGCAGATGGACAACTGGCGAGTTGCAACTGCAAGAAACTAAATTAATTAGTTCAGGAGATGTCAAAGGAAAGATCGACACATGCATCCCTGAATAAATTCATATGTATGCTGTACAAACGTATGTGTATGCCTACTTTTTGGAGCGAAACAGTCAAGAGCTTTGTCTATTTTTAACTGATTAAGAAACTGCAAAAGTGCAGCAAGACAAATTGGATATATTCTGCATTTTTTATATTAGCATCCTTGTGGGTTATGTCATTTCTCATTTAATTTGGAGTAGCTTGAGCAAAATCCTTTTGGATAATGAATTGGCCACATGCATCCTCTCTGATGTCTAGAGATTTTCGATGTAGCTAGCTAGCTAGATATATGGGAACTTAGCAAAATAATTTTGTACGTATATATGCTCAACTTAATAAGGGTGCATGTACATTTTCTTCATTTTGAGATATGTAATTTAGTGAGTTCCATCTAAATATGGTTGGACAAGGTAACATTATTTTCGATCTTAACAGGGGTGTAGGATATATACTTGATCAATAATCTACTAATACAGTAACTTGTGATTGCAGCATCCGGATCTTGCAGGGCAGCAGACATGCATGTCTCAGCTAGCTGATAAAACTAATTAAAGAAATATATGGATGTATGCATGTATGCCAATAGTTGTGCTAGTTAGTATTTATATATGCTGCATGCAGGTGCAGTAGATCGACCAATACTAGTACGTGTATGTGTCACATGCATCCATGCACTGCGGTCCACTAGAATATCCGTACGTGTTGAGGATTAATATACGTCAAGTTTTCTTGTTTTCATGCGATTAATTTGCTGCTGCAGTGCTAGAGATCACAAATTAATTATCAGGTCCGTTTTACTCCTGTGTTGCTCAAACTTGAATCAGAATCAATCAATTCCTTGCTTGCTCGCTTTAATTCTTACTAGACCAGGAAGGCGCGCTTTGCCGCGCCCATCGGTAAATAGCTACAAACTTACAATGTGCAGAATTGCTAAATACATAGAAAATCCAGTTAAACTGAAATTGCTGAAGAAATTGAAATGGAAATTTAAGTGTCTGCAATTGATAGAGAAAGTAAGTTGCAATAACACATTGCAGTGTTAAGGAAAGTGCGATACATAGTGAGAATTGTACATTAAAGTTCTTGCATATATTATCTGGAAAGTCTGATGAAAGGGCGAGAAAAGTAGCGGCAAAAGTTACAGCATTTAAGGTGTCAAGTAATAGAGCAGAACAACTGGCATCAGAGATTGCTGAAGGTCTTCATCGGTGCTGGTTATCTTACTGTTAATTGCTTTCGATGAAACATGTAGGGTAAGATGTTACCTGTTAAGCAAATATTGTATGTAAGTCAATAATCAATTATTGAATGGAGAAGTATAATGTGTTGATGAATGGGTATAAACTATATGTCATATATGTGGGAAAAGTAATCAGCATTGTCAGCGTAATTGATGTAACAATTGAGGTAGTAAGTGTTTTGATTATTATGCATGGAGCTGGACAATGTAGTCATAGAGGAAGGGGAAAATTACTATCATGGAAGACCCAATGGTACGTTGCAACAGTAAAAAGGCTGCATGTAAAGCATATTAGATGTTCTTGTTTTGGAAGTATGATGCAATTTAAGAATTATGGTATGAAAGAGAAAGAACCTGGTTTTGTCAAAGAACATGCATAGCCAGTTCAAGGTAGTTTCTTTTAATGGTATATGTAAAGACACATATCTCGCCTATCTTGAGACCGGCACTGTGTGCGAAGCTGGACCAGTTAGTTGTTATGGTTGCACGTTTATCATGTCCGATAATAAGCCGTACTTGGTGCACTGTATTGTTCTGTCTGTCTATAATGCTGAGATAGTCAATTGGATCAGCTAAGAAGCTCTTGAGGTATCTAGTCGTGAAAGGCACTGAAAAGTACTGCAGAGATAGAAGTAAGAACAATGTAGCAGTATTGTATATAGTAGTTTATTAAAGAAACTAATAAGAAAGGAGGGAATGTTACCATTTTTTTGTTTGAGCGAAAGTTTTAATCATTCTGCATATGTAGTGTGGAAAACGTTGTTTTGTGGTGCCAACTATTTGTTTTAGACGGTGCACATGTTTTGTTGTCATTTCTATTTTGTTGCCAAATACGCAAACATTGTTGTAACCTCCTACAGATAGAGGACCATAGGGTCCTAGAGAGAAGAAATTAGATGTGTCATATTGCTATAATGGCTGACTGATAAGATGAGTAGTATTTGTACAGTACCTCGTTTAGTAGTTTTCTCTGAGAGTTTTGGTTCTTTAACCGGATGACAATGGCATGAAGTAGTTATATTCTCGTAAACGTCAGGCTCTGCATAACACATGTTTAGATATAAGAAAGTAATTATGAATATATAGTTAAAGTAAAGAGATAATAAGGCGCAAGATGTATGTGGTAACCAATGTTGGTACAGTACCTTTTTTAGTGGCTATCTTTGACAGTTTTGGTTGCTTAGCTGTGCAAAGAAATAATGAACCATGGATAGTTCTCGAAATATCAGAGTCACTGTCATCGCTAATGTCAATGATAGGCTTCGATGCTATAGCTTTTCCTTTGGACTTGTCATTATGAAAGCCATGAAGGTATATGGCAACCTCATCAGAAGAGGTGCTGGTTCCTAAAGGATTTAATGTTGCTATGTTTAGAACATATATACGGACGAGAGCATGTATAGATGAGGGAATATACTGTACCAGATCTGTCGGATCTAGAATCACTGCTTTCCATGTCCATTTACCTGATGTGATATGAAGTAAGCTAATTATAATGCTTTGATAAAAGATAACAGGAGTTGTTGTGGCATATGGATTGCATTGCAAAGATGGTTGTATTATGCGACAGAAGTAGAACTTAAGCACCACGCTAGTTAACCGAGAGATGGTTGGCACTACACTGTATTTGGCACAAGTGAATTTGGAGGTTAAGTGAGCTCACTGAAGCTGCTGACAGGAGAAAAATTGATAGTGAGAACAAGGGAAAGGATGTTAGGTCTGATAAGAAATGGCGCTAAGTCTATAGAGAGCATATGCAGTTAGTATGAATGAGAGCAAGTGGTAACGTAAAATAAACGTAGAAATGTAACTTTGGAGGATGAGCAGCTGCAAATAGATGAATGGCAGAGAAAAGAAGGGTGAGTTAAAATAGATTAAGTAATGCGCTTAGTTTCAGATCAAAGAGCCTTATAAATAGAACGTAATACGAAAAAATTGGAACAGAACAGCTAAATGCAATCGAGCGACGGGCATGGGAAGTTAGCAATTTCATAAGGGGATTTGTGAAGGGGAAAAAGCGCAGCAAAGTGAAACTTCTAGTGTATAAGCACCGCAGAGGATATGAATATAATCGGAACTGGATTGGAGAGAGCAGGAAGGAGAGCAATCAATGGATGGGAAATTAGTACCAGAGAGGGTGCTGCTTCATGGACATTAGTAGGAGCGGAAGAAGCGAGGAGAAGGTTGAGATGATGGAGCGGACGCTGGACTAAAATATCATAGCCACCGAATGACTCGTCGGAACATTGTAGAGAAATTTTTTTGCAGCATTTGGGAAAGTTGGTGGATGCATTGATGGTATCGCCCTTGCAGTGTAGTAGCTGTGCAGGTACTGGTGAGTTTAATGTTTTTGGTGTTGGGCCGGTGTTGGGCCCTTGCAGTGTAGTAGCTGTCCATTTGTTGTCTAAGGTATTTATTTTGTAATCGTTTGGATCGATAGAGGCAGCTTTATTACGTGCTTTTAGAGTGGCAAGCTTACAAGGGAAGGAAGAGGAAAGTAGCGAAGCAGTGGAGATAGCTGCTGCGGAATACAGAGGTCTGAAGAAGAATTGGAGCTAGCTGCTGCGGAATACAGAGGTCTGGGGAAGAAAAGCGCGAGGAACGACACGCGATTGGTAGTGTACTAAGAGGTATATACCTGGTCTGAATCCAAAACGTCCTTTATAAGATCTGTAATCGTGCTATTTCATGGTTTTTTTGCTGCATTTGAAGAACTTTTAAGTTCTAGGGTTTGGAATGTTCATGGTTTTTTTTTGCTGTGGATGAAATACAATAGTTCGGCTATGTGGTAGTATAAGCACATGTCAGAACGAATTTCTCGTAATTTACCTTTTCGTGTTGGATTCTAATTTCAATATTGGTTTGCAGTAGTTAGATTGGTTCTGTTAGAGTATTGAAAGCAGCTTTGCCATTTGATTTGCTATAGTTAAGATCTGACTAAAGCGCAGAGAGAGAAAGGGAGAGAGGCAGGGAGAGAGGCGGAGGGAGAGAGGGAGAAGATTTAGCAGCTTTTAGATCTGATTCTTGTGCTTGTCGACGGTGAGATATATGTGACTGATCTATGGAAAGTACTTAGCCTGGAAGTACGAGTGTTGGTTTTACTTTCCAGAGATATATATGTATTGGTTAGGTGAAGGCTGCTTAGTTTGCTAGCTTTCAGGAGTGGTTATGTGCTGATTTGAGCGCCCCTGCTTGATAAGTATGATATATATGTGAGAGATCTAAGGAGAAATGTTCAGTGTTGATACTTTAGGACCAAAATATTACTGATGCTGCCAGTTTCCAGAAATATATATGGATTGTTTACCTGAAGATGGCTTAGTTGTGTGGCTCCTAGCACTTATTATGTAGCGGGTTCAGTAGTGGTGCTTACTCAGTGTGAGATATATATGAGTGATCTCTGGAAATGGGTTAGCGTTGATCCTGTAGACTGCAAGTGTGACTGATCCTTTTAGTTTTGAAAGATATATATGTAAGGCTTAACTGAAGTTTGAGTATTGACATGAACCGATATGAGCTGATTTAAATGATGTGTATATCAGTTGGACATACAAACTGATTTAAACAAAGCATGCTTTTTCAATTCAAATGGTCTGTGAATTACATGTGGTTTTGCAATTTCTGCTAATATTAGTTTATTTTTGGGGTTTGTTTGTAGATAGCATGGCAAACCATTCAAATCAAGATCTTGCAGGGTGGTCTTGGACAATAAAAAGAATAGAGGATATAGCCTCAGATATTAAGAATTTAGTGGATGATAATCTTACTCCATGGGCTAGTGATCTGAACACGGTGCTATTTGCAATAGAAGATCTTGCAATTTATCTTGATCAGATTTCAATTGATTCGTCTCAATTGCTTGAGAAGGAAGAGCTAGCAAGGATGGATCGTGCAGTTGAGGAGGACGAGAAATGTGTAGATCTTGAGGATCTTCGAGCTATTGATTACGAGTCTGACCACAGTGATAGGAGACTGGATTGGGAGTATCGCGAGGACGAGAGTATTTACTCTGATTAGCTATGAAGATAAGTTATATGGGTTATAGCGCAAGTAGAACGTTGGCTTTGTAGTTTGTAAATTTGCTGTATTTTGTAACTAAGACTTTTATGTAGTTGAAGATCTACGTGGATAAGCTACATGGCTTATAACCGAAGTACTATGTTAGGTATGTAACTTGTAAACTTGCTGTATTTCCTAAGTAAGACTTTTATGTAGCTAAAGATCTATGTAGTGTATGGAATCTACATTATTGTAGTTAAGTAAATCTGGCATACCTGACTGTGTGTTATGCATGTTCATATGTGTCGAGTATGAAGTTTGTCTTGTCAAATCACCTGTGCTCTGCAATGTGTCGGTATAGATCATAGATAAGGAATTTTTATTATAAGCTAGGTGATGTCTTATGTGGTCTAAATCTTATGTACTATTTTGATTCGATTATATGGATGCTAACTGCAAGATGATTGATAGGTGAGCTGTATGTTATTTGCATTTGTTAAAGAGTAGTAGTTGGTGTAGTTATTATGAAAATAAGATGAAACAAACGGAGCATTGAATCATGATATGATAATGAAAACCACCAGACCAGTGTATACTGAGGAATATAATTGCCACAGCAGAGCAATGACGAAGTGGCAAAGTACGTGAAGCTGTTGGAATGCTAATGAATGAGCCGGAGAAGATGAGGAGGAGGAAGCTTTTGCTTTGTTCGAGCATCTTAAGAACGTGCACAGATTTGACATTGATGACATGAACTTTATTCCATTTAGTCGTATGGAGTTTGGCCTGCGCAACAGCATGAAAAGAGTGGTAGGAAAATATATTTTCGACATATGTTTGAGCAAGTAAAGCTGAATTGCAATTGGAATAGCAACTGAATATTAACTATAGGTTTGGTAGGAAATATTTTCTGGAAGAGAGCTAGGTAGGTACATTATATTTTAGATAAACGTACACAACAATACTTCAGTTACAAACGCGATGCATGCGTACGACAGTAGAAAGTTCAGGTTAAAGCTAGACAACGACTGCAGTAGAGCTTGTAATTTTGTGCCTACCTAATTAGTCCACTACGGTGACAGGGTGACAGGAAGAGTAGCAGAGCAATCCGACGTAGCAGGGCCAGATCCAGGGATATCACATAGAAGGTCTTGTAATCTGTAGCAGCAATAAGCAACAAGGGAACAAAAAAAAGGGGGGAGGGGAAGGGAGGGGGACAGGGAAAACACAATTTAGTCAGTAATAGGAAGTATATGAAGACATGTACCATTAGACAGATTGTTCTAAGTCTGCAGTACATATACCTTGCTCACATTCAATAATGATGAAGGAGGCGAAGTTCTTGTAGAAGCCAGTGTTGCTAATTTGAAAGCAAGTTTTTCTTCTTGAGTAATTGGAGGAGACTGCCCTATGTACTGAACAGAAGTATTCTGAGAGTGTGTCACCTCATCCTGCAATGTCGATACCTTTAAAGGTAAAACATTAGAATGATCAATGCAAATTTGTTGGATTTGCTGTAATAGCAATTGGTTGATATCTTTCAGAGTGGAGATGTAGTGTTGAGCGGCTTCATTAGTTTCTTGTATAATATCTTGAAATGACATGGCTGCTGCTAGTTTCTTTTGCAGAACAACATTTTCTCTGTAATTGGCATCATCGATAGTAACGTGATCCAGCTGTAGAAGGTACGTAATGACTGCCTGTGCTGCACTTTCCATTGCATGGTATGTTGTCTGAGTTATATCACCATAGAAAGTTTGCTTACTTCCCGAGAGATTCATTTTATGTGGCACCATATCCAGCTCTATCCATCCTCTGAGATGTGAACTATTTTCGAAGGTAGTACCAGCTGAATGTATTGTAAGGCCAAGTGACAGTGCTATTTCAGATAAAAGAACCTGTCTAGATATGTAGGCGTTTTGTTGTGCCTGTGATATTAACAAGAAAACAGATGAACTTGTAATGGAGATAGTAAATAGATATGATATATCTAGAAATGAGATGGTCAAAAAGAGAACAGAAAACAGGCAAATTACATGAGCAGCACGGTGAATATTCTGTATGTATAGTGCATATATGCATAGCAGAAATGGAATATATATATATAAACGCAAGCTGCTATATAATAAGAAAGGTTAATGGCATGTGATATTTGATGGAGATGGTATCGATTAGTTGAATAACATGCACTTATTATACCAAACAGCAAATGATGATCTAGTAGAAAGTAGAAGAAGCTTGAAAAAGATAGTTGGTGAGGTACTACCCCAGGAACTTGCACAAATAGTTGTTGTCCAGTAGATATGTCATTGATGTTAGATAAAATAGGTCCATCTTGAGATAAATGATTCTGTATTGAAATGGATATAGGTATAGGTCGAGCTTGGAGTCGATTAGCTTGGGGACTGCCTGGAGGTGAAGCCATTCCGACAGGACCAGGGACGGTAACTATCTCATTGTATCCACTGCATGGAGCAATGGTCGACGAGCACTGCGGAGAAAATCGATCAAATAATATTTGTTAACTATGGCACAAAAGATGAAGAAGAAATACGCACGCCCTCTGCCGGATTGCTGCGAAAAGTACGATAGGATGAAGGCTGAAGAGAAGCGGGCGAAAAAATAGACATTCGTCGGTCCGAAGAACTCTGCTGCTCTGCGTTGCTCATAGC
>JAGXJF010005484.1:0-11230 GCA_019208055.1 Stipa capillata | reverse complement strand
TCAGGGCACAATCTAGACATCTCCGGATGGCCGCTGCCCTTTCAGCAGATCGATCCCCCAAGCCGGGTAAGTGGCTGACCCCTGATCTTTTGCTGGTCGTGCCGCTGAGTCTGACATCGGGAGATGTTTATGTTTTCTTGATTCATAGATTCTCTTGGCTTCAGCTCTGATGTCCTCTTCGGAGAAAGAGGTCTGGAACCCAGCCGCATACACCGCACGTCCCAGCGGTGTGGGCACCATCGCAGGGGACGGCTGCGTGCGTCTTCCTCTGGAGCCGGTCGTCGAAGGGACAGGCAGTCTACTGCAAGCGGTGCCTAGCGCTCCTCGGCCGAGTGACGCCAAAGGGCTCTGGCAAGAATTGAGGCCAAAGATGAAGACGACGTCCCGCTTCGCTTCTGAAGGAGTCGAGTGCGCCTGCGGTGCTGCCCGGGAAGGACAAGGCGCCTCCTCACTCGTCAGATTCGGTGGCGCCGCGGCTGCCACCCGGATGGGGTTCTCGGGCAGCCGATGCCGAAGCCCCCTCCAGCGGGAGGAGAAACGGACCGGCAGACGCCGCTTTCGGGGAGACAGAGCAGCTCCACAGCGTCGCCGGCCCCGGTGCCGATGCACCGCAAGCAGCGGCCCAGGCCAGGAAGGTATCCTGTCCCTCGGTCGCCAAGTAAGTCATCTTGGCAAAAGTCCATTTTGCTTGTTTTTTGTCTCTGAACTTGAAGTGCCCGGTGCTTTTCACAAGACGCAGAGGACGGGAGATGTCCCGAAGCTGCCGTCAAGTGCTCTAGGATCGGCCAGGTGGGACCAGCCGGTCAGATTTTGCTCCGGACGCCTCGTCTCCTCCGAGGGTGGCTGTGACTCCGCCCCCCGGCCTTCTCTGGCGAGACGGTGCGTCCTCAACCGCGCCTTCTGCTCCCCAGCCGGAGGACGTCTCCCGCTGAGGCGCACGGCCCCAACACACGTCCGGGGACGCGGGTCCGAGTACGAGGCATCGGGGGAGCGGCCCGAGTTCATCGGAGACACCCCGCCGGATCGCTGGGGCTGCCTCAAGCTGCCCGCCCACAATGGAGGAAATTCCTCGCGCCCCGCCCGTTTGCAGCGGAATCTGTGCTGGCGATCCAACCACTGCGGATCCGACAGGTGGGACCCTGCACGGCCGAGCCTGAACATCCGGGAGATTGACGACATCCAGAGCATGTAGAGTGGAACGATGTGATGGACGTCGTCACCCAACTTGGAGAGATGCTCCCAGCGCTGATGCAGACGGTGAAGGAAGGTGCCAACCTGCTGAATGGTAGGTTGCACCCGCTGATGCAGGTAAAATTTTTGCACTTGCGTTTCTGCTTTTGTTTTTTCGTCTGTAGGTGTTTCACTGATACCCCCACTGGGAGTAGCCCCCGGGCCTCTAGCTGACTGCCATAGTCAGGCGGAGGAACCCTTGTGTATTTGTAGATTTCACTCGTGGGTGCATGATCAGTGCACCCAGAGGGTGTAGCCCCCGAGCCTTCGTCGACTAGAGTAGTCGGGCGGAGAGTCTTTTGCCTATTCTGTAGATTTCACTCTGGGTGCACGAGCAGTGCACCCAGAGGGTGTAGCCCCCAAGCCTCTGCTAGGTCCAAGGGACCAAGTGGAGGGTCTTGACGATTCTCCCGAGTGGCTAACCTTTTCTGTTACTTTTTGCAGAAACTAAACCGTCGGTCTCAGGACAAGACCGTCTTCCTCCAGGACCGGCTGTCGGTTTTTGACCGACTTAGCCTTCGCAAGGAGAGTGGGATAAGCTGACGGGGAGCCTCCAGGCAGTGGAGGCCATGGCCCGCAAGCAAGGGGCTGAAATCACTGCCCTGAAGAGCGGACTTTCCCAGGAAGCTGCCCGAGCTAAAGGTAAGGAAGCCGAGTCCCTTTTGTTACTCTTCGTTTGTTGCCGTGCTTGACTCGTCTTCTGTAGCTGCCGAAAGCGAGGCCTCTAAGCTCAAGACAAAGCTTGAGGCGATGAAGGCCCGTGTCCAGGAACTGGATTCTGTCGAGGACAGGGCCTCCAAACTTCAGGAGCTACTCGGAGCGGAGAAGGCTCGCATGGAGCACCTGGAGAGCGAGGTGGCCATCATGGACGGTAGCCTGAGGCGGGCTCTGGAGGCTATCGAGGTGGCGAACCAGAAGGCCACCGACTCTCTAGCCGTTGTCGAGGCGGCAAACAAGAGGGCCGCAGACTCCGAAGTCGGTAAGTTTTTGACTCAGGTGCTTGCCGGTCGGGGTCCGCTGGTCGCTTTGCTTACGCCCTTGTTCTGCTCCTGTAGCCCTCCGAATCTGCCTCAAGAAGGTCGGCGAGTCGGCCAAGTCCTTGCAGGCGGTGGCCGTATGGCTTGCAATGCCCCTGTGGGAGGAAGACCCAGTTCCGGACCATGCGGAAACGGTGGCAGAGCGTCTTCGGCGGGTGTCGGGCGAGGCCAAGCGTCTGCTATCGGATGCGACGCGATCCGGGGCCGTGCTATCGCTCGCCGTGGCGAAGTCTCATTATCCGTTGCTTGACATGGAAGCAATCAGAGAGGGATACGCCGCCGACGTTCCCGACGAGGATATCCCGGAGCTGATGAAGTCGGTCGAGGGTACGGTGAACTCCCTCATCGAGCGCGCCGGTCTGTAGAAAAATATTTAACATATGTAGGTCAACTATCCGAGTGGATGTTGGTTTATGTATGTTTTTGCAACAAGCTTGGTTGTTAAGTTTATCAATTTTCTTTTCTTCGCAAAGTACTCGTTCGTGCGTATGTTAATCCCTCGTATGTGCTCTTGCCGACCTGTTTTTGGCCTCCCTGCGTAGAGATTAGTCGTGGGCTGTTTCCCGTGTAGCATAGGGTTGTGGTGTAAACTGGTGGATCGATGTCAAGGAGTCAACGGCAGGTTGTGTACGCAGTACTAGAGTGGTTTGCGCGAATGAAAGAAACCCAATTGTGACTGAATGCACCCAGAGGGTGGAATCGCCGAGTGTCCGCTATGCGTGGTCATGAGAATGCATAGCGGGCCAGTCGGGAACTCCGAGAGGTGTCCTCAAGTGAAGCAAGACTGAGAATTTATTCAAATATTTAAATATTAGAGTACAAAGTTTTAAGCATAGAAACGACGTAGCTGTTCAATGTTCCATGCATTGGTAATGATGTTGCTGTCGCTGTCCTTCAGTCGGTAAGCCCGGGCGCAATACTTCAGTGACCACGTACGGACCCTCCCATGGTGGAGAGAGCTTGTGCCTGTCTTTGTTGGACTGGACTCGGCGTAGAACCAAGTTGCCAACGTTGAACGAGCGGCCACGTGCATGCCGACTGTGGCAGCGTCGTAGGCCCTGCTGGTACTTTGCCGACCGAAGGAATGCGACCTCGCGCGCCTCTTCAAGCTGATCGACGGCATCTTGTCATGCTCTTTCTCCGACTCGGCCTCGGTGTAAGCGCGGATGCGTGGAGAGCCATGGTCCAAGTCAATCGGGAGCACGGCCTCAGCTCCAAAGACCATGAAGAAAGGCGTGTGCCCAGTTGACTGGTTGGGCGTAGTCCGCAGACGTCCAGAGCACCGAGGGTAACTCTGCTGCCCATTTTCCGGCAAATTTCTTCAGGCACTGGAAGATCCGAGGTTAATGCCTCGCATAATCAGGCCATTGGACCGCTCAACTTGCCCGTTGGAGGGGGTATGCAACTCTTGGAGGAATACTCAGCTGGGACGATGTCCCGACTGGACCCCAGTTTGGCGAGTGCATCTGCTGCCTCACTGTCGCGGCTTCAAGCTTGCGTACCTCCTGCAGTAGGCTTCCATGGTAGGGTCTCTGCAGGACCATTCCTTCATGACCTGCCGAACCACCAGTTCAAAATCTCTCCGAGCGAGGAGTTGGCGAATCCCGAGTGACGTGACGATGCGCAGGACCGTGCAACAAAGCTTTGTACTCGGCGACGTTGTTGGATGCGGGGAAGTGAATTTGGAGCACATACTTGAAGTGCTCCCCTTTTGGAGAGATGAACACGATGCCAGCCCCTGCGCCAGGAGCATCAGCGAACCATCAAAGTAGAGAGTCCAGTGTTCGAGGTCGATGACAGAGGGCAGGGATTGGACTTCGGTCCACTCGGCCACAAAAGTCAGCTAGAGTTTGAGACTTAATGGCCGTGCGGGGGGTATAAATTATGTCGAATGCAAGCAATTCCATTGCCCATTTGGCGATCCGTCCTGTGGCATCCGATTGTTGATGACGTTGGCGATCAGGTAAGAGCTAGCCACCGAGATCGGATGCTCTTGGAAGTAGTGAACCAGCTTCCGAGATGTGACGAATACCGCATAGATAATCTTTTGAATCTATGGGTAACGCGCCTTGGACTCGAAAAGTACTTCACTGATGAAGTAGATTGGTCGCTGAACCTTCTGGACGTGACCCGGCTCAGATTATTCAACAACCAGGACCGTGCTGACCACCGAGTAGTTGCTGCGATGTAGAGTATCAGTGGCTCATTAGGCATCGGCGGGGCCAGCACCGGGACGGTGGTCAGTAGTTTTTTCAAACCATCAAGGGCGTCTTGAGCCTCAGGGGTCCAGGTGAAGTTGTCAGACTTCTTCATGAGCTTGTAGAGGGGCAGGACCCTTTCGTCCAGTCGAGAGATGAACCGACTAAGAGCTGCCACGCACCCGGTGAGTCTCTGGACGTCTTTGAGGCTTTTTGGCAGCCCAATTTTGACGATGGTGTCGATTTTCTCCGGGTTAGCCTCGATTTCTCGTTCAGAAACAATGAATCCGAGTAGCTTTCCCGAAGGGATCCCAAAGACGCATTTCTCCGAGTTAAGTTTCATACTGAATCGCCTGAGGCTGGCAAAGGTTTCTGCCAGGTCGGTCAGGAGATCCCCTTTCTTTTCCGATTTAACCACCACGTCGTCAACATAGGCTTGCACGTTCTTGCCAGATCTGCCCCTGGAGGCAGCGCTGTATGCACCGTTGGTACGTAGCGCCGGCACTTTTTAAGCCGAACGGCATGGAGACGTAGCAGAAGGCCCCGAACGGCATGATGAACGAGGTCTTGATTTGGTCCTCCTCTTTCATCTTGATCTGATGGTAACCCGAGTAGGCATCAGGAAGCATAAAATTTTGCAGCCGGCCGTAGAGTCAATCACTTGGTCGATGCGAGACAAAGTGAAAGGATCTTTGGGACATGCCTTGTTAAGGCTAGTGTAATCAACACACATCCTCCACTTTCCATTCTTTTTGCGAACAAGAACTGGGTTCGCTAACCAGTCGGGATGATACAACTTCTTTTATAAAGCCAGCTGATAAGAGCTTGGCTATCTCTTCTCCTATTGCTACATGTCTATCCTCAGCAAAGCGGCGTAAGCGCTGTTTGACCGGCTTGGCGTCCGGCCGAATGTTCAGAGAGTGCTCGGCAGCCTCCCTCAGATCTCCGGGCATGTCGGAAGATGTCCACGCGAAGACGTCCCCGTTGTCACAGAGGAAGCTGACGAGCGTGCTTTCCTATTTATCACTGAGTGCAGTCCCGATATGCATCGTCTTGGAGGAGTCTTTCTGGGTCGACCTGGATCGCCTTGGTATCCCCACGCCGACTGGAACGATGTCGATGCTGAAGCTTTCTTGGTCTGGGGTGCTTCCTCGACTGCGGCCGACTTGAGGTTGTCAAGCTCGGGTGCAGCGACTTGAGCCGCGGCGAGGTTGCAATTTTCCAGGTCACACGCGTAGGCATGCTGGAAACTGCTCTGCACCGTTATAATCCTGTTGGGACCCGGCATTTTAAGCTTCAGGTAGACATAACTCGGAACGGCCATGAATTTGGCGTAGCAGGGACGTCCCAAGATAGCATGATACGAGCCCGAGAAGTTGACGATCTCAAGGTGAGGGTCTCGGTCTGGAAGTTTTCGGGGGGTGCCGAAAGTGACGGGAAGGCCGATTTGCCCAAGTGGACTTGCCACCTTGCCGGGGACGACCCCGTAAAAGGGCGCCCCGGTGGGCTTGACGTCCGAGCAAGGAATCTTCATGTCGTCAAGTGTTTTGACGTAGAGGATGTTCAGACCACTCCCTCCATCCATGAGGACCTTGGTGAGGCAGACGCCACTGACAATTGGGTCCACCACTGTCGCGGGGATTTCGCGGCAATATCCATTTGTAATAGGTTTTGGGGGACGCGTAAGGAAGATTCAGGCGGTGCACGCAAGAGTTTTTACCCAGGTTCAGGCCCTCCAATGGCGGAGGTAATACCCTACTCCTGCTGTCTGTATTGCTAGTCTTGCGTGAAAGAGATTACAAGAGGTTGAAGATGAAGCTAGCTTTTAGCCTATGAAGAGAATAGCCCGAGAGCCCAGAGCCCCCTCTGCATGGGGGCTCTGCCTTATATAGGCTTGTACATCAGCCGACTCGGACAGTCGGCTGAGCTACAGTAACCGCCTAAATTAATTGAGGGTATTTACACTGTGTAACCGTCCGAGTAACGCCAGTCTTCAAGCTGATGAAACGCTTGTCTTGATGGAGTGGTAACGCCTGACTTGATGGCACCCGGACGTTGCACCCGTACGGGCCTTTCTTGGGCCTTCATCCGAGTGGGCCTCCATGGAGCTCTCCGAGCCTGTTGGGCCGACTCGTTGTGCTGGGCCTACCCGGATGGGCTCCCCTCGTCAGTAGCCCCCGAGTGCTTCGAGGTCTCGACACGGATGCCGACTGACGAGCAAGTGTGCATGCCCAAGTCGCTGGTGGAGAGACCTTGATGGACTCCCATGATACCTGAAAAAAGGTTAGATTTGTGCTAAGTATTAGGAATTCGGTGATACCCGCGCTTTCCGGCTGGGGAAGTCGGCTTGTGGCCTTCCGGGAGGCGTATCATGAATTTCGAGTGAATCCGAAATAGCGCCTGGCATGTCCGAGTGGACCGTTGCCATCTTGTGCCCGCAGGGGGGACGCCTTCGATCTTCAGCTTCGAAACCGAGTCCTCGAACTCCGGCATTGAATCCCGAATCAGTGAGCCATTTTGCGCCGCTGTGGCATCCGGCTCTGATTCAGGGACCATTTTGCTCCGCTGTGGATGCCGGGTTCGTCCTTAGCTTGGGTGTTGCCGAGTGACCTGCGAACCCTGTTGGGTCGGTCATCGGCACCCTTTCGCAGAGCCAGTCTGCTTCCGAGTGTGGCGGCTTGTGCGCCTCGGAATTGTTTGATGGAGTCGGTACAACTCGTGACGTGTCCCAGCGAGCCAAGCCGACTTTCATCCGACTCGGCTCCGACGTGATTCGACTCGGATCGAGCGAACCCGGTCGAAGCCGGCTTGTGTCACACGGTATCGTCTTGACTGTACCCGACGTCGCCTCAGCATTTAATGCGCGCAGTCGGTTGGACAGAGCGCCTGCAGCGCCGCAGCGCAATGATTTCGCCTCGAGTCCCGCACGAAGCGTGCCCGAGACATCCGCTGCCGCTGCTCTGACTTCGCGTGACGTCCGAGGCGACGGTTCATCATGACTGCGCCCGAATCACGCGGGCGGCGCGCGCGGGATGGATGCTGACGTAATGTCCCGCCGGTCACGTCGCCTGGGATGCCGCGCCGTGGCGAAAAAGGCGCCCGAATCCCGCGGGTTCGCGCGCGCGGGACGGCAGTTGCCGCGGCGGTTTGCCGCCACGTCGGACGCACGACTGCCGACGGTTGGCCTTCCCTCGGCTATAAAAGAGGCGCAGGGCTGCCGCGTTCTCATCTGCTTTCGCTTTCCTCGCGCTCAAACCCTTGCCTCCAGAGCTCCGCCACCGCACACTTCTTCCCGAGAGAAAAACTCGCTCGCTCGCCGTTCTCCAGCCGTCGACCATGTCTCGCGCCGGCAAGGGCAAGAAGGCCGACACTTCCTCCTCCGCCGCCGCCGCCGATGGGTGGAAGAAAGGAGATTGGGTCCCGTCGGTCGTCACCGACCAGATCCTCCTCGGGATTCGCCAGCGTCGGTCTGCTGCCGCCCCGCACCATCGGCAACTGGAGGGCGCCGTTCCAGGAGGAGAAGCCCGCTCCGCACGCGCACGAACGCGTGATGCTCGTCCCGTTCATGGAGCGGGGCTTCTCGCTGCCGCCGCACGACTTCTTGCGCGGCCTCCTCTTCTTCTACGGCCTCCAACTCCATCACCTGAGCCCCAATGGCGTTCTGCACATTGCGTGTTTTATCACGCTGTGCGAATGCTATCTGGGGACTCGGCCTCACTGGGGGCTGTGGAAGAAGATCTTCACGGTGAAGGCGCAACCCATCAAGGCCGGCGGCCGACTGTCCGTCTGCGGGGGAGCCGGCATCCAGGTCAAAGCCGGCGCCAAGTATTTCAAGTTGCAGCTCCCGGACACCGTTCGGAGGTGGCAGGACGGGTGGTTCTACTGCCCGGATGAGCGCACGCCGACTGGCCACGAAGGGCTTCCCCCGTACGCCGAAGGTCCTCCCGAGTGGCGGAAGCGTTGGAGCGTCAAGCCTTCCAGCGAAGAGATGCCCGAAGTCGACCGACTCCTGAAGAGGATCGCGAGACTCCAGGAGAAAGGGCTCACGGGCACCGACCTCATCTCCACTTGGCTGACTCGGCGCATCCAGCCTCTTCAAGCCCGGGCGCACCCGATGTGGGAGTACTCGGGCTCGCACGACTCAACGAGGGTGTCGACCGAGGATCTTTCGGACGACATTTTCTTGGAGCTCCTCAAGAATTTGACCAAAGAGCGAACCGGGCTCACCCGGGCGCCACGTGTGATTCCATATTCGAATGCCAACCCCCCGCCGACTGTAAGTGACTTATATTCCGAGTCGGGCTCTTGAATTTTGTTGTTTATTTGTTTGTCCTAACACCAAGTCTTTCGATGCTGCAGAACTTCCTTGACTTCAACTCCATGCCGCCTCTCCCCGAGCAGAGCTCGGCTCCGGCGGCGTTGGACGACGCAGAAGTCGACGAGGAAGCCCCCGAGGGAGGTATCCAGATCGACTCGGATACCGAGTCGGGAGGGTCCTTCCAAGTCGTCAAACGGAGGCGTGACGACGACGCCTCCGGATCCACGACCCCGCAGGCGGGGGCGGAGCCGGCCCAGGCGGAGTCGGCTGCCAAGCGGGCCCGAGCCGCACCTGCCGGCCCCGTGGCACAGGCTCCGGCTCCTGCACGAGCCGCACCTGCCGGCCCGCGTGGCACAGGCTCCGGCTCCTGCTGCTAAGCCGAGTGCGCCTCAGCCGGCACTCGCCGGTTCCTCCGGGGGTCCGCCCGCCCCGGGGAAACCGAAGAAAAAGATGATCCCCACAACCACCAGGTACGAGTCCTTTTGCCTCATACTCCAGTCGAAGTAGGTTGGAAGATGCTGAAGTCGGTTTTGTTTTTGACATTGCAGAGTCCAGAAGAAGTTCTCCGACAAAGGAGACTCTTCAGCCGGCACACCCAGCGGCCCCGACTCCAGTCCCGCCGCCAGAGTCGGCTCCCCCGACTCCGACTACAGCCGAGCCCAGCGCTCCGACGCCAGCCGTCCCCGCTGTGGCAACGGAGTCGGCCGCGGGTGCCGCGCCAACCGGCCTCCGGCTGCGGCACGCCTCCGGCTGCGGCTACGCCAAGCACACCACAGCCGGTTGCTCCCACGCCACAGCCTGCCGCACCCGATGGAGGTGCCGGAGTCGGACGTGGGCGCCGGGTCAGCCGAGGCTCCGGCTGACGACCCGCAGCCTCTGCCAACTCCTGCCAGCGCGGAGACGACGGAGCCGGCGCTGCGGCCGGTGCCGACTCCTCAGAGCCGGCAAGCGGAGCCGGAGGCCAACTCGTCACCGAGTCGCCTCCGGTGGCCGAGCAGAGCCAGGCCCTGGCTCCGACTCCCGCGGCTGAAGAGCCGGCGCCGGCTTCGTCCAGAAGCCTCGTCCCCGCGCTGCTGCTGCCGAGTTGCAGCACGGGGGACTTGACGGCTGCGGAAGAAGCCACCGACCGCGTCGCTGCCCTTAGCTCCAAGCTTAGGGATTTCGCCGACGCGGCCAAGTCCTTGGCGGACTCGGCCGAGGTTCTCGAGTCCTCCGTCGGGGTGAGTTTTGTTTCAAACTTTGTTTAGTTCTTAACACTGGGAGCACGTTCAGTGCACCCAGTGGGTGTAGCCCCCGAGTCTCCAGCCGACTGGTTGAGTCGGTTGGAGACTTATGAATTCGGGTTACGCTAACAAATTTCTTCCTTGACCAGGCTGCGATCCGACTGGGCGGGAACGGCCCGGTCCTCATGGAGAAGAACGCCTCCCTCGAGAAGGCGCTGGCCGAAGAAAGGGCCAAGAGTCGGCGGCTCGAAGAGAAGCTCGCCGCCATCGGGAGTAAGTATCCGAGTCTTCAGCTCCTTTGCCCTAAAAGTTTTTCTAGTATTGACTTTATTGAGTCGGCAGACATCGAAGCCGAAAATGCCCGACTTCAAAAAGAAATGAAGTCGATGATCCCGATGGTCAAAGTCTCGCAAATGCTCGACGCCAAAGTGGTCGAGTATGAAGACAAGTTGCGCAAAGCTCGCGATCAAATGCAAGACCGCCACCAAGCTGCAGTCGGAGCATTCGAAGCTGGTGAAGCAATACGAGCAGTCGCAGGCGGCGAACAAGAAGCTGCAGGCGGCCATCGACGACTTCTCCAGGAAGATGACCGAGTCGCAGGAGCGACACGACGCGGCCATCGTCGACTGGGAGAAGCGCGAGAGAGAACTCATGAGCCAACTCAAGAAGGCTAATGAGACTCTACTCGGTAAGCCCCCGAGTCCTTTGCTTGTCTCTTTTTGCACACTTCATTGTTCATTTCCTTTGCAATAATTTGTACCCAGATGCTTGCCCAGAACTGGAGGAGCAAACAAGGCAGGCGGCGCTCCGACTTCGCGCACTCTCCGACCCGGCGAGGTCAGCTCTCGACGCACTTTGGACACCCGAGCTGATGTCCGACTGCGTCGTGACTATGGAGGACCGACTCCTCCAAGTCAAGAGCTTGGTGCAGAACTTGAAGTCGGCTGCCCAAAGCCTCTGCGCCAAGCTCTGGCCCGGAGAAGAGCCGGGTTCCAGCATCTTCGCCCTCGCCGACAAGCTCTCGCAGGGCTCGGCGGAGGTTGAAGAGTGGAAGGAGTCGGCAGCCCGCTCGGGAGCCGGCATGGCGCTGGCAATGGTGTTGGCACACCATCCCGACGCGGATGTCGACAGCATCTCCGCTGGGGCCCCAGTCGACGAGGAGGGTCAGTCGGTGAACCCTCTGGAGCTCCTTCCCCGAGTCCGCGCCGCCGCCAGCCGGATCGC
>JAGXJF010005483.1:0-108886 GCA_019208055.1 Stipa capillata | reverse complement strand
GAAAGGAGCAGATGAAGAAATCCTTATCCTTCTCGGCATCGGCATCATCATCCAAATTATCTACACGGAGCATGGGTCTCTGGCGATATCATTACGAACCAGGCCAGGACTTGCTCCCGCAGGACGAGTTGGACAATCTGTCGGAGGACATGAAGGCGCTGCACGAAGATTACCTCAAGATGTCCAGAGAGCCGCAAACATTCTGCCAATATTGGAAGGTCAAGGTGCCAAGAGATTACAACTTCTTCATGGAGAACGACCAAGACACCTTCGACATCAATTTTGCAGACCTCTTCAATATGTTCAACCTCTACAGGCTCGACACCACGATGGTCAGGCTATGGGCTCTCTATGAAGCCCAAGAGTGCAGACGTCTACAGGACTCCCATATCGGGATAGTCGATCCGATATGCATGAACGAAGGCTACGCTTCTACCACGGACGGTCGAGACTTTCTAACAGAATATTTATCGCGTGTCTTCATCGTGCATAAGGAGAAGGAGTACATACTAGCCCCCTACAACCCTCCGTAAGTCCTTTAACTCAGCACCGTATGAATTTTTTTGTTTTTTACGCATGTATCTCCGCCTTCTTACGTTCATTTGTTCACATTGACGCAGCGACCACTGGGTGCTCATTGTGATAATTCCAAGCTGGGCCAAGGCATTCTATTTCGACTCCTCATCGAAAAGACAGCGGACTTCAGAAATATCACTGACATTTTGAATGCAGCCTTTTTCAGAGCCAAGTTCTCGGGCCATCGAAAAATACCTCCAAAAGCGACAAAATTGGTACACCATTACAAATTCCCTTGCAGAGTTCAGCCCGAAGGTAGCGTGACATGTGGGTACTACACCTGTGCCCATATGGACCTATTTGTCCGGTACAAGAACAAGCATTGGAAGGATATGAAAGAACTGAAGGCTTGGAGTGAGCTAGGACATCATTTGTACGATTGACGTCAGGACTTTGCCCGCATCCAAAGAGTCTTCGCCAAAATCATCAATCTTGAAGTAATCAATCCAATGGGTGAATTCTACGCCGGCCCCCAGTTTCCGAAGCTAAACTTAAGCGGGAATCAGTAGATTAGTTGTTTAAAAAACTTTATTATGTCGCTCGTCAAATATATTGTTTTCTTTCATACCTGTGATTAATGGTTACGTGAAGTGTTATGTCATTACGAATAAGTTATATCAAATTTTATATTTGTGAATATTTCCGAAATTTATGAAAATTTGTGTATATTTATGAAATTTATTGATGTTTGTGAAATATATGACTATGTTTGTGAGAATTGTGAATGTTTGTGAAATTTGTGAACATATTTGTGAAAATTGTGAATATATTTGTGCAATAGGTGCTGAATGGAAATGCACAACAGAAGCTCTACTGACGGGCACTTAACAAAAGCCAGTCAGTGGTGATGCCCGTATGGCCAAGCTGGAGGTTCTACCACTGACGGGCGAGTATAGAAAGCCCGTCAGTGCTGATAGCCCGTATGGCCAAGCTGGAGGTCCTACCACTGACGGTCGCGTAGGGGACAGCCCGTCAGTGGTAACGTGATACCACTGACGGTCGCGTATATTACGACCGTCAGTGGTGAGGTCCTACCACTGACGGTCACGTATCATGAGACCGTCAGTGGTGAGTGTTTTACACTGACGGTCATCATGCCCGTCGGTGGAGATCACCCCTCCACTGACATTCCCAGGGTGACGGGCCCCCCTTCCGTCAGTAGAGGGGGTTATTGGCCCGTCAGTAGAAGCCCGTTCTGCAGTAGTGAACCCGCAGTGGAACCAGGACCACTTCAATAACTTCATACATGACCTGGCCGATGAAAAGTACGACTGGAGGAAGGACTTTGCCCGCATCCAGAAGACCTTCGCGTACGTCATCAACAACGAAGTCATCCGGCCAAGCGGAGATTTCTACGCGGGAGTCCAATTACCCCCTTCCCGCCGCCCTGCAAGTACTAGCGAAGCGTCGTAGACGTAGATTAGTAGGGCTAGTGAGAATAAACATTGTTAAATTCAATTGTTTGTCGTTTTAATTCGTTGTAAACTTATTTTTATATGTGTATTTACTATTTGTGATATTAATTTGGTATATGTGATTCATATTTCTGATATTAAATGTTACATATGCTTAATATTTGTCATATTAATTGCTGCATATTCTTCATATTGCCTTTCCAGAAATAATTTTATAAAAAAAGTATGATCAATACTTTCACTGACGGGCACACAAAACGTACACGTCAGTGGAAAGACTCATCACTGACGGGCGTAGAATAACCGCCCGTCGGTGAAAAACACTGTCAGGATGTTGCCAGGCACCCTGCACTGCATCTTTGCTGACGGGCGGGTTGCGCCCGTCAGTGAAAGTTTACATCTACTGACGGGTGTTGTGCCCGTCAGTGAAAGTGGAACTTCCGCTGACGTGACGTTACTGACCGGCGAGTAACCCGTCAGCGGTGTACTTTTAGGGCCCGTCAGTGAAGATGTGGTCTGAGGTAGTGAGATGTGGTTATTTGGCTGATTAGAATGGTAGTTAGTAATTTACAGAAAGATTTTACAATGCGGTTGTTGAGTGGTAAGTTGGGACACGTTATTGATTAGTTGGCTGTTTGTGAAACATGGTTGGTGGCCTACTAGTAGATTTAGTAATTCTACTTGTAGTGTATGTATATATTAGAAAGTTTTAGTACGTATGCTTGCTAACGCAGCCACTCATCTGCCTCGAGATACGCACAAGGTGGGAGACTTGATTCTTTTCTTGCCATTTTCCAGAATTTAAAGAAATTGCTAAAATATTACAGCGACAGCACGCAGGTCTGCCATCCGGTACCGTCTAGCATGTCAGCCAGATCTCGCTCCCGTTGAGCTAGCTTAAGAGCCGTTGGCTCTTACAAGCCGCTCCCCATTAAAATGAAGCGCCACACCAAACGTGCGTCCGTGCCCCACCCGCGAATCTCGTCCATGCCGGAGAAGAAGGCAGCGAGCTACCGTTCGTCTTCCTCGCTACCACCTCCATCCTCGCGGTCACGAGCTCCCCAAGGCATGCCGAATTCAGTGGAATTACCTCCACCCCGACCACTCCGACAACCACGACGCCGCACCAGGCCCGTCGTACCTAGCACCACTCCAGGCCCGTCCTCGCTGCCACGCCCTTCCCCGAGAGAGCAGTGCCTTCGCTGAGCCGGTTGCCTATGCCGGCCGCTCTTAACATCGCGACGCTGCACCAGGGCGTTCCCCGCAGCCGCGGCTTTCACCGGCCAGCCCTGCCACACTCGTCCCGTGTCGCGGGACCACGTCCTCCGCTCTCGCCCAAACTGGTGACGCCGTCCACGGCCAACGCCGAGCAACTCCCTCAAAATCGACCCCACCCCGCTCTGGGCCCTCGCCTCCCGGACGGCGAGTCGCTCGGAGCACCGCCTTGGCGCTCTCCACAGCGCCCCCGAGCCGAGCTTGTCAGCCCATCTGGGGTTATCGCGAGTTGGCGACATCTGGACGTGCCAGAGGTGGCGTCCGGCGCATCTGCAGCGTGCGCCAGCCGCGAGGTGGCAGCCGCGACGGCGTGTTAAGATAAGTTAGTATCACGTGTTGTTAGCAGTATTAGAGTTTGGCAGTTAGTTAGCTCCAGCTGTTGTAACCGTGTGATCAGGTGTTATCTTGAGTTGTAAACCAATCTGTAATCTGCACATATTGTCTATATAAAGCAGCGCCTGATGACCTGTTTAGGCATCACGGCTTCAACTCTAATCTCTCTTCTCACATGGTATCAGAGCCTCTCAGACACACGTCCACAAATTTTCCAATCTTCCTCAACTCCGTCATAGCTGCACTGCCGCTGGTCACCTCTGTCGTTACTGTCCGCCTCGGACGCGACAATTACATGATTTGGAAGGCTCAGTTCTTTACCTATCTTCGCACCCATAATCTCTTTGGGATTGCATCTGGTGCTCTGGCATCACCAGCGCCCACTGTGGAGCAAACATCCAGCGAAGGAGCTGGCGAGGTGATAAATCCTAACTTCACCGCGTGGTACCAGAAGGATCAGCACGTTCTCGGTGGCATTCTCTCCACCACCTCCGAAGATGTGCTCCCTCATATCGTGACTGCCATCTTGGCGCATGATGCGTGGGTAAAGCTTGAGCGTATGTTCACATCTAGCTCTCGTGCGCGCGTCATCCAGATCCGTGCACAGCTGGCCACCATGAAGAAGCCGGAGACATCAAGCACGGACTACTTCAAGCATAAGAAGACTCTGGCCGATACTCTATCAGCTATTGGCCAGCCCCTGCGAGAAGACGAAATCATGGCTTACATATTGGCTGGACTTGGGTCGTCCTACGAACCACTCGTTGCATCACTCAATGTCAAGGCTGATCTCACGTTTGATGACATTTATGCCTACCTCCTTGGTCATGAGCATCGTCATGAGCAGTATGGTGTGGAACTCCAACTCGGAGGGTCTTCAGCAAGCTTCACCGGGACAGGCAATAGCTCTGCTAACTACTCCGGCAGGCAGTAGTCTCATGGCAACTACCAAGGAGGTTCCAAGGAGGCCGTGGCCGTGGGCGCGGCAACAACAACTACCGAGGAGGCGGAAGCGGCGGCCAAGGCCGTGGAGGGTCCCGTCCGATGTGCCAACTGTGTAATAAGGTTGGACACGTTGCCTTGAAGTGTCACCGGTGTTTCGAATATCCAACTCTCATGCAGACCAACGAGGAAGAACATGCTGCACACATGACAGGAACTAGGTCATATCAGGTGGATCCCAACTGGTACATGGACACAGGAGCTGCTGATCACATCACAAGCGATCTGGACCGGCTGAGCTTCCGTGAGCGCTACACTAGCAACGACCACGTCCAAGTTGGCAACGGCGCAGGTTTGCATATTTCTCATGTTGGTCAGAGTTCCATTAATACTACTGCTGATCCTCTGATTCTTCGCAATGTTCTTCGTGTGCCTCATATCACAAAAAATCTTATTTCTATTCATAAACTTACTCGAGATAATGTTGTCTTTATGCAATTTCATCCTGATTCTTTTGTTATCAAGGACCGAGCGTCGAAGAAAAATCTACTCCAAGGCAGGTGTAGAGCCGGCCTCTACCCTATCTTTCCTTCCGATGTCATAAACGCCAAAGCAGCCCTGCTCACCTCAATCAGCTAGGAATAATGGCATCGTCGTCTAGGTCATCCTTCGTTGCAAGTCGTCCAGTCGATTTTACATTTGAATAAATTAGCCTGTGTAAAGTCCATGCACGCAGCTATTTGTGATGCATGTCAGCAAGCTAAATGTCATCAACTTCCGTATTCACCATCTAGTTTTGTTGCAAACTCTCCTTTAGAACTTGTTTACTCCGATGTATGGGGTCCGGCAACAATCTCTGTTAGCGGTTACAAATATTATGTGAGTTTTATCGATGCCTTTAGCAAGTTCACATGGATTTATCTCTTACATGCAAAATCTGTTGTTGAACACATTTTCCTTCGCTTCCAAAAACATGTTGAACTCCTCCTGAATGCTAAGATTAAGTGTGTGCAATCTGATTGGGGAGGGGAATATCAACGTCTACACAAATATTTGCAAACCAATGGCATCTCTCATCATGTTTCATGCCCCCATACACATCAACAGAACAGTGCCACAGAACGCAAGCACCGGCACATCGTGGAAACTGGTCTTGCTCTTCTCGCTCATGCTTCCATGCCTGTCAAGTTCTGGGATGAGGCTTTTCTTACTGCAACTTATCTGATCAATAGGTTGCCAACTTGTGTTATCGAAAATGCCACACCAATTGAGCGGCTTCTTGGGGCGAAACCAAACTACACCATGCTACGGTCCTTCGGATGTGCTTGTTGGCCAAACCTCCGGCCATACAATGCAAAGAAACTTTCTTTCCGCTCGCAAGAATGCGTCTTTCTTGGGTATAGTGCTCATCACAAAGGATACAAATGTCTTGACAAAATGACTGGCCGTGTATATATCTCCCGTGATGTCGTCTTTGACGAATCTGTTTTTCTGTTTGCTCGCCACCAACATGCTTCTCTTGTTGCACCAGACACCCAAGGACTTAACTATATGCCATCCTCAGCACCCATTTTCTTGCAGCCATCTCCACCGAACCATGTCCAACTCCCAACTCTCAGCGGTAGTACTAATGGTTCTAATGATCTAACGTGCGATATGCAGTCCGATGCTTTTGATGCAGGTGGTTCGTCACATGCAGTGCTGGAACCAACTTCACCATCTTCCGAGGCTTCGTCATCAGCTGCTCCTACGCTGTCTGATGGTCCTGTGCCTCCGGATGCTTCTGCCGCACCTGCTCCTCACCGGCCGCGCACGCGTCTCCAGAACAACATTCGAGTCCCACTGATCTGGACGGACGGAACGGTGACTTATGTCAGTACCACCGTCTTGGCACTTGACACCACAGAACCGTCCTCGCATGAGGAGGCTGCACTTCATCCACATTGGTAAACTGCTATGGACGATGAATTTGCTGCCTTACTTCGCAATGATACGTGGGATCTTGTGCCGTTTCGCTCTGGCTTAAATGTAATTGACAGTAAATGGGTCTTCAAATTGAAGCACAAGGCCGATGGCTCTGTCGATAGGTACAAGGCTCGATTGGTGGCTAAAGGTTTCAAACAGCGGTATGGGATCGATTATGAGGAGACTTTCAGCCCGGTTGCTAAGCCTACTACATCCGGATTCTTCTCTCCCTCGCAGTCTCTAAAGGTTGGAGCATGCGGCAACTTGATGTTCAAAATGCCTTCTTGCATGGTGTTCTCTCTGAAGATGTTTATATGCGCCAGCCTCCCGGGTATGTAGATCAGCGACCTCCTCATCATTTGTGCAAATTGAAGCGATCTCTGTACAGTCTCAAGCAGGCGTCTCGTGCGTGGTTTTCTCGGCTGATCTCTTTGGGTTTTGATGCTTCTGCTGCTGATGTTTCTTTGTTCATCTTTCAGAAGGGGGGTCTCACCATGTATTTCCTCATTTACGTTGATTACATCATCATCATCAGCTCATCTCGGGAGGCCACCGATCGGCTGCTTGCGAAGCTTCATCAAGACTTCACTGTTAAGGATCTTGGACCCCTCAACTATTTTCTTGGCATTGAGGTATGGTCTATACACTAGTACAGAATGGTCTATACGAGGCGGCTTATCCGAGGCGGTTAAGTAAAAGCGCCACAAATAACACATGTCGGAAGTGGTTAGTACAAAAACCTCGCTTCCGATAACGAGCTCGGGAGCAACCGCCTCGGATAACGACCTCATCCGAGGCGGTTAGAAATAAGTAATCGCCTCCAATGTTATCCGAGGCAGTTTCTTATTTCTGATCGCCCCGGATAAGTCCAATATCCGAGGCGGTTATATATTGTCAACCGCCTCGGATAAGTCAGCAAATATGAGAGGCTATTGATGATATATAACCGCCTCCTTATAATTGATATCCGAGGCGCTTGTTTGGATTTAACTGCCTCCAATATGGTTCACAGTATTAATTGTGCTGCGCGAGCAGACATACGACCATGTCTTAAATGTGGCGATATGCTGGCGATTTTTGAGCGATTTGCTGGCGATTTTTCGGTGGAGAAGCTACATTTGGAAGAGTAGTTGGAAATACCTTGTTGATTAGCAAAGGTTAGTATTTAGTTTTTGAATCATTTATCCAATAATTTTGTGATATTGCTTTGTTTCTTGGACATTGAGAATATTGAATTATATGATCACATTTAGATTCATGGGGATATTTGATTCATTATTGTATGTTCGAATGCGTAGCAATTATGAGTTAAGATATGCAAATTTTGGAGGAATTTTGTGGCTAAAATGGAAAAGACAAAGAATGATGGCTTAATTTTTGTGGCTTAATTTTTATATGCAAAAAATGGTACTTTGGTTAGTTAGTAATTGAAGAGAGTCGACACGTATATATAGGTTAGTTATATTAGTCAATTAGTATGGTTAGTTAATTATATTAATTAGTTAGGTTAGTGATATTATTTTTAGAATTTAGTTAGGTTAATTAGTAATTGAAGAAATGTTGAACTCATGTCACGAAGTCGATGCACTTCATATTTTTAACTAAAATTTGAACTTTCCGTATGCATGGCTTAGATGGATCGATCGTGGATGTATGGAGCTCGCAACACAGAGGCGTATAGAGATGGAGTGAGAGCATTTATGGCAGCTGCCGAGGCGGACATGTTGAGAGAGGGTAGAGCTGACACATATTGTCCATGCGTAGACTGTGGTAACGTAAGGATTTTTGAGCTCCATCATATTGAGTACCACATCTTCAAGAGAGGTTTTACAGAAGGATATTCAATTTGGACCAAGCACGGTGAAGATCAAGCCGTAGTATCAGATGATGATATTTTTGCCGATGAAACCGATATGCCCTTTGATATCGGTTGTGATTTAGACCATGAGATGTCCGATGATCCCGACTCGATGCCTGAGCTGGAACAGATGTTGTGTGATTTTGAAGGGCATGAAACCGAGAAAGAGTACCAACAATTCCTAGGCTTGATGGGGGCCTCGGAGAAACCGCTATTCGCAGGATGCAAGGCTAAGTTCACTCTGTTATATGCCGTGCTTGAACTATTGAAGCTGAAGGCGAGCAACAACTGGTCCGACAAGAGCTTCAACGAGTTGTTGGGCCTCCTAGGTGACATGCTTCCGGAGGGGAATGAGTTACCATAAACACATACAGAGCGAAGAAGGTGCTTTGTCCGTTGGGACTGAAAGTTCAAAAGATACATGCATGTCAGAACGACTGTATCCTATACCGGAAAGAGTTTGCGAAGCTACATTCATGCCCTGTGTGCAAGGCTTCTCGGTACAAAGGTAAGATTGGAGTAGAAGGAGCAGAGGAATCCATCGAGGTGATGAAGGGGACTCCTGTGAAGGTTGCTTGGTACCTGCCTGTAATCCCGCGCGTGAAGTGTTTGTTTGAAAACCCGAAAGAAGCAAAACTGTTTCGCTGGCATGCGGACGAGCGGAAGATATCCGATGGAAAGCTAAGACACCCTGCCGATGCTATCCAGTGGAGAAACTTCGATAGGAAGTATCCTCTTTTTGCTGCGGAAACCAGGAATGTAAGGTTTGCACTGAGTACGGATGGAATGAACCCATTTGGCAACATGAGCAACCGACACAGCACCTGGCCCGTACTTCTCAGTATGTACAACCTACCTCCCTGGTTTTGTATGAAAAAGAAGTACATTATGATGTCCATTCTTATCGAAGGGCCTAAGCAACCTGGAAATGACATCAACGTGTATTTTCAACTGTTGATGGATGATCTACAAACACTGTGAAACACAGGAGTGCAGGTATGGGATGCGAACAAAAGACAATACTTCACTCTGCAGGCCATGCTGTTCTGCACGATCCAAGACTTTCCCGCTCTCGGCAACACCTCCGGTCAGATGGTGAAAGGACACAAAGGTTGTGTCATATGCATGGAGAATACCGTGAGCCTAAGTCTCAGGAATTACGGGAAAATGGTGTACATGGCTCACTGGCGGTTCCTGCCTATAAGGCACAGTTACCGGAGGTGGAAGTCACAATTCAACGGGAGAACAGAGAACAGTGCGAAACCAATGCCATTAAGCGGTGCAGAGATATTCGAGAAGGTTAGCGATGTCAATGTCGTGCTTGGAAAGGGTCAGAAAAAAAAGGCCGCAGATGAGTCCGCATACTGGAAGAAGCGATCGGTGTTCTGGGACCTACCATACTGGAAGGATCTAGACGTCTGGCACTGTATCGATGTGATGCACATAGAGAAGAATGTCTGTGACAGCGTGCTGGGTCTACTGCTAAACATGAAGGACAAGACGAAGGATGGCGTTAAGGCCCGACTTGACATGGTTGATATGGGAATCAGGCCCGAGCTGGCACCTGTACTTCTGCCTAACGGGAAGACATACATCCCCCCTGCCTGTTACACTTTATCGAAGGCCGAGGGAACCGAGTTTTGCAAGTTCTTGCATGGTGTGAAGGTTCCATCGGGCTACTCCGCCAACATCAAGAGGCTCATCTCGATGCAGGACTTGAAACTAATCGGCATGAAGTCTCATGACTGCTATGTTATGATGACACAGATGCTCCCAATTGCAATCAGGAATATTCTACCACCTAACGTCCAAGAATCTATCACCAACCTGTGCTTCTTCTTCAACAAGATTTCACATAAGGTGATGGACGTGTTCGAACTAGATGATCTAGAGTTAGCGGCGGCGGAGACTGTATGTCAGCTAGAGATGTATTTTTCCCCGTCTTTCTTTGATATAATGGTGCATCTCATCGTCCACATTGTGCATGAAATCAAGATGTGCGGGCCTGTATTCCTTTGGAGCATGTACCCGTTCGAAAGATTCATGGGAATCTTGAAGCACTACGTGCGAAACAGGTATCGACCGGAGGGAAGTATTGTCGAAGGTTACGCTGCAGAAGAGGTTGTCGAGTTCTGTGTTGACTACATGGAGTCGAACCAACCGATTGACGTGCCACGCTCTCGGCACGAAGGCAGGCTTGATGGTGTTGGGACCATCGAAAAGAAATCTACAATGGCCGATCAAGCTGGACATGCTCTTGCCTATTTCACGGTGTTGGAACACACGACCGCCGTTGCCCCATACATGGACGAGCACAGGGCAAAGTTAAGGCAAGAGCATCCAAATAGAACTGATGCGTGGAGGACGAGAGAGCATAACAAAGAATTCAACAAGTGGTTCAAGGAGCGTCTTCGTTTAGGTGCCTCTAGTGACATGCTAACCTGGTATGCGAAGGGCCCAACATTCGAAGTCATCACTTGGCAAGGATATGACATTAACGGATACACATTCTACACGAGAGATCAAGATAAGAAAAGCACATTTCAAAATAGTGGGGTCCACATAGAGGCTTCTGACTTGAGCGGGAAACGGAGCTGGTACTACGGGTTCATCAAGGATATTTGGGAGTTTGACTATGTGTACTTCAAATTTCCATTGTTCCGGTGCCGATGGGTCAATCTTCAATCTACGAAGGTCGACAAGTACGGCTTCACAACAGTAGACCTTGAACATGTTGGATTCAAAGATGACCCATTCACTCTAGCCAATCAAACTCAGCAGGTGTTTTATGTGACCGACCCGGTGAAGAAGAATCTTCATATTGCCCTACAGGGTAAAAGGAAGATTGTCAGAGTTCATGGTGTGGTGGATGAGGACGAATACAAGATCTTCGAAGATGCACCTCCGATGCAACATACCATAAGAGACGCGATTACCGATGAACCTAACGAAGCATGGTACATACAGGAAGATCATCAAGAAGGACTAGAGTTCGAAGAGGAAATGCCTATCAAAAAGAAAAAGAAACGCAAGCAAAGGCGATGAAAAAATTTGAGATGTTTATTTCCATTTTTGAGAAGTGTTGATTTTGTTTTCTGAACTTGATAGAAATATTTATGTGCAAATGGTGATACAATTGAGATGGTCATGTTCAAAGGACATCTAAGCTCCTTAGGACATTTATCTTATGAATCTTTCATCCACAACCCATGTTCAAGAAAAACCCGAAGAGAGAGCAAGTGAGAAGCCCCAATGATTACCCTGCTGTTTGCTCTCTGTGTGCACCCGGAGTCTTGGTCCGGAGGCTCTGGACATGACCTCCGGGATGCCCGAAATCCGATGGATCGGACAGTGCAGTAGTATCGACGTGACAAAAACCGCCTCCGATATGGACATATCCGAGGCGGTTATAACTACGCAACCGCCTCCGATATGCATATATCGAGGGGTTATAACTACACAACCGCCTCCGATATGGACATATCCGAGGCGGTCAGATCCATGGAACCGCCTCCTTTATCTATAATCGGAGGCGGTCAGATCCACGCAACCGCCTCCGATATCGCCCCATATAAAACTCAAACTGCCTTACCCGCGTGCATTAACTCAAAACTGCCAAGCGCCGCCCCGACCAGCGCCCTCTCGACCCTTACCCGCCGCCCCGACCAGCGCCGCCTCCTCCACCCGACTAGCGCCGCCGCCCCCGACCTGCAGCGGAGCCTCCTCCCCCAACGCCGGCCTCCCCGAGCACCGGCCCTCAACGACCCGACCACCGCGCCTCCCCGACCACGCCCGCCTCCCCGAGCACCGGCGCCTCCTCCCCGACCGGTGGCATTCTTCCCGACCACGCCGCCTCCTCCCCGACCACCGGCGCGGCCTCTCCCCCAAGCACCGTCACCTCCCCGAGCACCGGCCGGCCGGCCTCCTCCTCCAACCGCAAGGTGAGTGAGTAACCGGCCTCCTCCTACTTTCTTTTAGTGATGAATATTTGTGGGAAGAAGGTGAAAGAAATAGAATTTAGATAAGAACCGATATTAAGATTGATTTTAATTGCTCTTGCTTCCTGATAACAACAGATACTCCTCTTGATCTTTAGTACTTTGGTGACTAAATGAGAAGAATTTACAGATGGGTTATCAATTGCTAAGAACAGATGGTCTACTTGATTATTGGTTCATTTATCTACTAAGTGATGCCTAACTATATGATGTGTATTCTTACGAAAGCTGTAACTATCTGTCATAAATATTTCATCCAAACCAATTGGTAGAATTTGATTCGATAACGATTTTTTATTTATTGATAATTGCTACGCTCCTCCATCATCTGTTTCCAATATTGTGATTGTTAGCTAGTGATTGCATGGCGTGAATCTTTATTTAGATGTTCTATGAATTGTTTCTAAATCTTTGTGCACTATTGAAATCAACAACCATTGTGGCTTAGTAGTTAGAAGTTGATTGAACTAAGTGGACGATAAATACTAAAAACATAAACAAGTACCAAACTGGATACTTTAGTTTAGATATTTGGCATTTATTTGCTTTCAAATGGTAACAACTTAGCTTCCAATTGATGAACAATTGCTTTTAAATAGTGCTGAAACTAAATTTCACATGTTCTTCCTGTTAGATCAAGATTTCAATTAGTTCGCATACGCTCTACTAACTTCATAGTAGAACTTGTTTAGTTACTCCTCAATACAATGGAGACGAACTCCCCGTCGCCGTCCCCTGCGATATCGCCGTCGGGGTCGCCAAGACCTTCGACATCGTCAGGAAAGGGCTCTCGCAAAGCAAGGAAGCCATCGGGGAGGCCGAAGGGCAGATGGGTAGTTCAGAGCTTGGATCCGGTGACCGGAGTTCCTGAGCCGGAAGAAACCCGGAAGAAGTGGCGGACGTTATGCGGGGTGGTCGCCCGTTCTAGGGTTAGGATCACCCTCGCCGATTGGGGCGAGCTGACACGGGAGGAGCGAGAGGTCCCTGTTCGACGAAGTCAAGGGCTCCTTCATGTACCCGGAAGAGGTCGAAGCCGATTTCTACCGAGCCACTATACTGACGGCTGGGAAGTGCTGGAGGAATTTCAAGCACAGACTGGTGAGGGACTATCTCAAGCAAGATAAGTCGCCTTGCCAGGCATACCCGGATGTATCCGAAGAAGATTGGGCGGAATTCTGCGCCTTGAAGTCTTCTGAAGAGTTCCAGGCAGATAGCCAGAAGGGGCAGGAGCTAGCCAGGAGGAACAAGCACCCGCACTATCTCAGCACCTCAGGGTACGTCGGTGCTAAGAAGAAATGGGCGAAGGAGGACGAGGAAGCGGAGAAGCACGGACAGCAGCCGGTGTTCTCGGATTTCAGCGACAGCCGCATCCGGGACTGGTGCAGGGCGAGGTCGAAGGTGGATCCTCGTGGTCAACACGTCTGGCGAAACCCAGAAGACGAGGAGGTCTATCAGAGAATGGTGGGGCTGAATGAGCAGGCTTCTCAAGGCTCGTTTGTGCCAAGTCGGGAGAAAGACATACTCTCCGAGGCCATCGGCACCAGGGAGCCCTTTGGACGCACCAGGGGTTTCAGAAATCTGGCAACATGGGGCAAAGCCTTCACCGGCGATACGCAGGAGGCACGTCGGCAGAGGAAAGAAAGCTAGAGCCGAGCAGATGAAAGCGGAGATACAATCGTCCCTTGAGGCGCAATTTGAAGAAAGGCTGAGAGCCATGGAGGAGAGGCTTTCAGCACAGTACCTGCAAGACAGGGTGCAAGCCGCAAGCCCGGGTGCCCGCCGGAGTAGCTGCGCCTCGGGTGCGGACGATGTTTCTCCCATCGACCAAATTGGGGGTCCGGCGCGGTGCAAGATGCAGAAACAGTTCGCTACGATGAACTTCGCAATGGACGCCGCGTACGGTCAGGTGTGGCCGACTGCTCCTGGAACGGTGATACACGGTGTCCCGTTAACGCCAGGCTTCACGCGAGTGCAGGTCGAGTCAATCAACCAGACATTTGCTAACTGTCCCTTGCCGAACGCGCGAGAGTCTGATGAGATGCAGTTGCTGGGCGACGCGGTCGGGTCCTTCGTCCAGTGGCCAAAGAAGGACATAGTCCTCGAATCAGCACCGACCGCACCGTCCTATCCTTTATGTTCGCCGGATGAAGGGATGATGAGGTTTTCACCGGTGGTTGATCCATCTCCACCGGAGGTTTCGAAGCAGCTCACCTTTCCTCAGCCAATGCCGATAGCCCCTCAACTCCCAGCAGTACCACAAGTGGAGAGCTCACGGCCAAGTCGTGTTCGAACGAAGAGTCAAGGGGCCACATCCAAGCTGAAAGTAGTCAGAGGCAAGAAGTCACGTTCGAAACGGGCGGATGATGTTGAATATCCTATGGCAGAGCTAGCTCGCCAACACGTGCCGGGACAACCTATGGTGGACGCTAACGTGAACCTGGGCATCGCCTGCCGGACGCTTCATGATCATTACCTCGAGATGTCGAACAGGCCGTTCCCAGATACAGAAGTCGGCGTCGTAGTTTGCTTCAAGGAGGAGGATTTCAAGCACCGTCAAGGAAACATGTTTCCCGTGGACTTCTCTGACATCTTCAACATGTTCCACTACCGTGAGCTGGACGCCGGGCTCATGCGATGCTTCACGCTGTAAGTCCTTACAACACAGCACCGTTTTGTTTTATCACCGCTAAGTGCCTGCAATTTAACTCATTCTTCTCCTATACTCAGATACATGATTGATCTGACCGATAAAAGGAAGATGAGCAACTCTGTGGGGTTCGGCGACCCACATTTGATCTCGGCCCAAAGCATCGCGGCAAATAGGAACCTGGTGCGGGATTACGTCGTGCATTTACTCCATCAGTACTCCACACGAGATTCCATCCAGGTTGCCTATAACATCGGGTAAGCCACATCCTTTGCAAATTCTCATCATTCGACGGCTAAACACGTAATAACTTCGCATCGTATAACCAGGGGCCATTGGATCCTCCTCGTGATCGTGCCGAAGTGGAATAAGATATATTACCTTGATTCCATGAGGCGTAGCACTGACCAGCGCAAGCAAGCGTACGTGGACATCATGCGTCTACTCGACGAGTGAGTACCAAAACTTTCGACTTCGTCCATGCCTATTCTTTTTTCGTCCCAAAGGAAAAGACAGTTCGATGCTAATTGTTTTCAATCACGTAGAGCGTTCGGCACGTACGTCCAACAAGGAGGGAGACACAAGGAGGGAGTGGCCGTCGAGTTACGCCATGACTCCAAGTTTAAGGTATTTCGTAATGTCCTTGACTCCTCGAACTAATGCCATCATACTTCTGCCCTCTATACCTAATCGATATCCCTTTTGTAGTGCTGGCAACAACCCGAAGGGTCCGACGTCTGTGGGTATTACGTGTGTTTCCACATGCTAGCCCTTTGCAGCAACCCAAAGTACGGTGATCTAGCGGTACGAAACCATCGCCACTACTAATGTCTAGTGTTTAATCATGCTATTCGCCCTGAGCGTAAGCTTCATGTTTGCAGGAAGGGGCGAAAATCATGGCAATCAAACAGTTAGAAGACATGGACATGGCCCAGATCCGGTCGCACATCGCTAGCTTCCTAAACAACGAGGTCATTAGTGCCCAAGGACGCTTCAGTATCTCGGCGGCAAGCTAGGAACTTAGGATTGTGATTAGTTAGATCATTACTTAGGTTTCTAGTTAGGTCATTAGTTAGGTTTCTAGTTCGGAAGCTTCAAACTTTGTAGTTATCTTTCGAACTTGTGGTCTCCAATGATAAGTGCACTTGGAGTTTGTAAATGTCATTTACTTTTTCTCTCGGTGCTAACATATATATGGGTGTCAAATAATTCTATCTTTTTCTTATGAATGTCACTATTTAACAAATGAGACTTTTTTATCAACAGATATCGTGTACGGAGGCTGCGGCGAGTGGTTCTATTCATGTGAAGAACTTAAGAGATGTTTACTTTTTTGAATTTGATCAATATCATTGCTGTGAATTGAGTATATGTCACAAATGAACAAGTTTTGTAATATTACTTATATGTGTATGTATGTGAATGTTTGAAGTTTATGTCTTGTGATTGATGCGAGAATGAATGATTGAATAGTGTGCTATATAAATCTGTTGTATACGTGCTGTGCTATAGAAAATTCATATGAACTGTTTGCTTTTTCAGGGAGGCTAGTAAATCAGGCAAAATAATGCCTGTTTAAAAACATATCCGAGGCGGTTGCAACTTAACAACCGCCTCGGATATCTCCTAATGGAGGCGGTTAAGCTATCTTGACTACCTCGGATAAGAAGTTATCCAAGGCGGTTAAGTTATTCTGACTGCCTCGGATAACTCCTTATCCGAGGTGGTTAATAAAATGTAATCGCCTCCGATTACTCCTTATCCGTGGCGGTTGCCGCGTTTCAACCGCCTCGGATAAGTCTAATCCGAGGCGAATGCATAACCGCCTCCGATGCATGCCCCCATATCCGCAACCACTCCGTGGAGGCGGCTGCTATAACCGCCTCGGATGTGCTATTTCAACCGCCTCGGATATGGATTTCTGTACTAGTGACACCCTGATTTTCAAAACCATTGCAAGCATGTCCATACATGTAGTGAATCAATTTTAAGCCATGCAAAGGTATAAAACACTCATGACTTCATCGTCACCACATGAGCATGGATTGTCCAATCCAATACACACACCATATACGCATATACACAAACCCTAATGACGACTTGCAAGCATGGGACTCCAACCCATGGGAGCGAATTCTACCCATGGGAGCGAATTCTTTCTACCTCCATATACACCATATATCCCAACTCCCGACTCAAAACCCTACCCCTACCCCAATCCTTCTTTTTCCTTTAATACTCTTTGTCACGACAGAAGCCCTAATTGCAACATCATATGTCTTTCCGACCCTCTAAAAATTCCAAGAAAATCCTATATAACATTTTTGGATCATTCCCAACCCAAACACCTAATAAAATAGGGTAGCTCAGTTCAAAAATAATTAAATATCAATATATTTAGCTTTAGGGCAGAAAAGAACATTGAACTACAACCCATCGAAATAAGTCTGAGAAAATTTTAGAAAAATTCCGCAACACTTCTCAGACTACCAAGAACTCAGTTATGCAAAAACATGACCCACCTCAGTTCAAAAATCTTGATGGGCATCCATCAAACACCTTTGTGCTAAGTTGTTCCTTGCATGAAATCATAGGCTCAGTTATGCAAAAACATGACCCACCTCAGTTCAAAAATCTTGATGGGCATCCATCGAACACCTTTGTGCTAAGTTGTTCCTTGCATGAAATCATGGGCAAACTTCAAGGGAAAAACCTCTAAAAATTCGTGGAGCCTCTCTTCTGTCCCATCTCAGCACCTACTTCATAACTCTTTCCAGCAGAGCCCTCCTTTGGTCCTTCCACCTAACCCTAGTCGGTGGCAGACAATGGCATTCAAGAATTTCACACCCTTCACTATTCTTTCAGTGCCTAACGTCTTGTTCCTCCTCGTCCACGTCCCCAAGACCCTCCTAGCACAGCTGTGCATGTCATGCCGTGCTAGGGCACGCCCGTGCCACGTCGTGCACGCTCTGGATGTGAACCAGACAAGCACAGTGTGCATCTGTAGTGCCTTCCCATGCTACTCACTGACATTGCCGCGTCGCCCATCGACGGCAGTCTACTCACTGACATTGCCGCACCGCCCATCGACGGCAGTGATGTCCCTCGCGCCATCACGTGCCATGCCATCTCCCTCACTCCCATCAGCACAGCAGCGCCCAAGTGCACCCCTGCACCATTGCATCACTGGCCTAAGCAAGAGTAGCGGCAGCCGCATGGCTCACCTCCCCAATCCTCCTATAAAAAGCATGGCCGAGCACCCTTTCTCCTCACTTGAGCTCCAAACCACCTCCCAGAGCTAAGGGAATACTCCCATTTCCTCCAAAGCTTCCTCTCCTCCCCAATCGCTCAACACTTCTCAAAACGAGCCACCGCCCCCATGACATTCCCCTACTCCTCCGCTCCCTAAGGCTAGTTTCAATTTCACCTACCTCCCTCCAGAATCGAAAGCCCCAAAAGCACATCGGAGCACCACCACCGGCCGCCCGTGCCATCCTATTCTGGGCGGCGAGAACCTCCGATCTGACCACTGAGTTAGACCACCCAGTCGGGACCCGAATTGGTAAGGGCAATAGCCGCTGACGCGTGGTCCTCGGGCTGAGGTGAGGCCTACTACTGAATAAGTAGCCGCACCCTTCTCCGTCCCACCTCCACCTTCCAGAAGGCGCATTTCGCTTCTGCTGGAGGCGTATTCCTATCTAAGGATCTAGTTTTCCCTTTTCTTTAACCCGGTTCTTTATCGTTCGGCCGGTTCACCATTCGCTGGACCGGTGCTTCAAGTGTTACTTCTGGTTCTGAGCTCTTAGAAATGTCTAGGAACTTTTGGTTCAAAAACATTTTCAAAATTCAACCCCCAATAATTTAAAACAGTGAAGATTAGATTTAGGGTTTTTCTTTTCTTCTCTTTAGAACAACATATACGTTGTGTACGTTAATTCCAGAACTTTAAGAATATGACCTAAATGCTTCCCAGACCCTAAAAGACTCTATGAGCTAAGGAAAATGAAAACAGAAATTATTACGAGAATGAAAATCCTAAGGAGCTCATGTTTATGCTTAATCAAAAATCCTTATTACATGTTGTATACCAGTTGCTCAAAATTTCCTCTTCTCTTCTTTAACCTAAAAGTCCATAATCTTATAAATCATTACCAACTTGAGTTCCACATATATCCTCCCTAGACTCCATCTTGAGGAACTTGTAAGCTTAAGAACTTAAAAGGTTAATACAAGGGTCCATTTTCCGAAAACCCTAAAACCCTAATTCAACATCTCTAACACCAAGACACTTAATACCTCGTCGTACCAACATTATTCTTTTTATTTTAAGCATGGCATATCATTTGGAATCTTATTTGAAGTCTCTCTGCTTGGTTGTTTATTCGGTATTTCTTTCGACGTGTAGTTGACGAGTGAGGTACATGCGCCAGGAGGATCCAGAGTCACCCCCGTGTTAGGATCAGAACCAGGAACTGCCAGCAAGCATTTCTCACGTTGACCATGTTGAAACCTATATGTGATGAACTTGAATATTTTGTTTTCAACTTGCATGCTATATTTGTATCAACGCTATGTTAAGTTAAGGGTAGTTATGACCTATAGATGCATTGCCAAGGACCCGACATGATATATTTTTGTAGCCCTAGCAATATACACTGGATATTGTAGCTCTGGTGAGGTACTAGATATGTAGATATGTAGGCTGTAAGCCATGCTTAGCCCCACTCTAGCACAAAACTCAAAAACTTTTATGGGGTCAAGAATTACCTTTGGTCTGGGAATAAAACCCTTGGGGTGACGTGAGTTGCCCAAGGAGGATATTGAAAGTGTATTTATCAAAAACTCAAAATCAATTGGGAGGTGATTTCAATTCGGGTGAGAATGGTGAGAGGAGTTTGGAGATTGTTGTAACTTGTAGGGACATGGCTATCAGGTGGTAATATAGAGACTCACTCGAATCAAATAAGGACCGAGCTTAAGTGCCGCTAAACCAGGTTCACCTCGTACGTCCACATGGCTTTTGTGAGAAGGACTTGGCTAAATACCCTATCGAGTGCTACTGTCTGGACCTGTGGGTAGTTAAGTGCTAGGTGGGATGGCTATTCCTATAGAATATCCACGTAGCTACGTAGGAAGTCATTCGACACAAAGATGAGCCCCTTTTTCTGTCTATGTGTCGAGAGTCGTCAAACATAAAGTGAATCTGGGTAGTTCATCTAGCAGGTTCAGCCCTAGTACAAAAATAGGAGAAATGTCTCGTTGTAATAACCTTGCCAATACACCTCGTGAAGTGTATTCGTAGCACTCAGCAACAAGAGGGACTTACATCTTGTGGGTAAAGCCATACAGCCTCTGCAGAGTGTTAAAATCTATTCAAATAGTCGCATCCTTAGTTATGGACATAATCTGGCAAGGCCACACACTGGCTAGACTAATCTTTGTTTACAAAAACTTGGGAAGGGGTTAAGGACGTGGGCATGATGTGTCCACATGGTGCAATTTATGCTACATGCTGGTAGCAAGGAATTGCAGAAGAAATACCTAGACGTGCTACAGGAGATAGTACAGACAGGTACCGGGATATGAATTAGGCGATAGATGAAGCTATCGGCCAGAGTTGTTAAGAGGATAGCAGAAGCTACCGCATGTGATGATATGACTATTGAGCTAAGATTGATTTCAAAACTGCTCTAGAATCTACTATTCTTACATTCAACCAAAAACTTACTTTTCCGCATAATATACAACATAGGATAGAGCCGTTTCCTTGGAGTCAATCCATGCATGAAATACAGCCGTATTATTCTCCCATGGAAATTGCTTGCGAGTACATTCAATGTACTCACCTGGCTTGTTAATGTGGCTAGGCGAAGAAGAATGCTACTCCGAAGATGACGACAACGATTTCGAGGGCTAGGGCATTACCCCAGTCAGTTGCCTATTGGGTAGGCATATTGATGGGCTGTATCTACGTATTTCTATTTTCCACTGTAGACTCTTTAATTCGGCCAATCGGCTATGTATGTTCAATAGAGACCTTAGCGGCCTATTTGTGTATGAGACTCGGTACTGTATGAATATGTTATCAAGCATCTTTGTGTGTACTGGCTACTGATCATGTGACCCGTATAGAAAACATATGAGTTTAGCCGGCCTTAAAACTGGGTACGCCACACATGGCTTATGATTGGTGACTTTAATGAGGCCATGCGGTAAGGGGAGCACTAATCATGGGCTCGATGTTTGGAATGTCAGATATCGGATTTGAGAGAGTTTCTCTCCCGTTGTGAATACTCATGGGCATGACTTGGGATTTCATCATACCTTAGGCCTCTTGACAATCTTTCATGGAGAGATCATCAAGTCTACCTCCAAAATGTCTAAGAGATGGCAACGTCAAAGGGTAACCAATTGTTGAGGTTCAATTGAAGGGGATGAATTGCCTTTGGATGTTCAATCGAAGTGTACAACACTCTCCTCAAATCTTCCTCACCAAGGATAGCTCACTGTCAGTACGAGGAGGAAGAATCTCTCGCTTAGCTTATGAATGTATTAAATTTTTTGGCAAAAGATTTCTCGCACATAGACGAGGAGCTGTCTATAATCCTTCCATGAAATAGAGCCGTTAAGCCACTCTCATTATTTTTCCTCAATTCTTGGAACCCTTCGGGGCCTAAATGCTAGTCCTTTTGAAATGGTTCCAATGGTCATAAACTGTACAATAATTCAACATGACACATGTTTGAACTTAATCGGTCACTTTGGCATACTCACGCCCAAACATTCCGAAACAAAAGTTCGCACCCACACTGCTGACTCATGTGCCCATTTCCAGCTCATCATTTTATTAAGATTAATTCTAATATTCTCAAAATTATCCCAATAAGCACTGCCTAACAAATAATTGATTGTACAATATTCTCTCTTTTGGTTAGGTGTGTGGGAAATCAGGAATTAATGCGGAAATCGTTGCATATCTAGAAATAACTCATCAAGAGAAGATCCCTAGAACAAACCACACTGCAATTGGAGGTTCCAGAGCATGGAACAAATGTGTTATGGCTAAGTGACCGTACCTTACAATTTGGCACCACTAGGTCATTTCATGATTACTTGTGTAGGTTCCTTGAGAAAATATATACCAACGCATTGCAAACCTCTCCTTGAGATCCTATCGAGCCTATTTATGGAGGAAATGCAGAACCATTGAAGAATGCGGACGACAGACAAGATTGAAGAGGACAAGGATGACCACCATTGTGAGTCATGTGAGGACTTGATAATATTTGTGATGAATATTTTGCCACCTTATGTGGAGTGATTCTTTTGGTTGTATGAATTCGAGGTTTGAATTACTTATTGTGTGGTTGATAAGTTTGAGTTTCTCAATTTGTCTCAAGGAAAAATTGAGTGGATGAAGGATTTTTCTCGATTGACTTGGGTCAAGTTGAAGACTTGTGCTCGCAACGCTTTGCTTGGTCTATTGTGTGCAGGTGCGAGTTGGGTGCGGCGATGGTGCGGCCATATGGACCGGCATGAGGCTTGGAGGGCTGAGATGCGGTCAAGGAGGTGGCGACGATATCGTGTGGCTTAAAAGCATGTACGCGGAGGACAAGAAAGCGGGTGGAGATGAGACGTGAGGACCAAGTCAGTGCGAGGGCGTTTTGGTAAAAACATGGAATCTACCGAAGCATAACCAAGAAACTGCGGCGGAGGTCGGGAAGCGGTTTAGGGTTAGATGCTTAGGGTAGAAGGCAAGATGGATGGAGGATGAGTCACTTAGATGCTTTGTAATGCGTGCTAAGTGCTCATGCCATCTAAGTGGGCTTAAGGCCCAAGTGGTGGGAGGTATGCCTCCACCACTATAAAAGGAGGGGTAAGAGGTGCTTATCCCTCAACCCTTTTGATTAGCTTTTGAGAGCTGCACTTTGAAGAGTGCTTTTCCTAGATGAGAGGCTTGTAAACTCCAAAGGAAACCCACGAAAATCCAATACAAAAAGATTTCTTCAATCCCTATGTGTTCTTGAGCCATTCATTCTTCGAATCTTTTTGATTTTCGTTTTCTTGCCTTCTTGGTGGTTTGATTCGTGGTATGGCAAGTAAGTGATGGGGAGATCACCTTTGGAATGATCCCATCCAAGCATATCCAAGGATCAACCCTTTTCTTTCTTGATTTTGAGTTTTCTCGAAGAAGAAGCCAAGAAATGGGGTTTTGTGATTGAGTCATGAAGAAGTTTTGATTCTGTGATTTGAGGCTTGGAATAGGTTGCTAGGACATGTGAGATGATGCCATATTGATTTGAGATCAAGATTCCTCACGAGCTTCCTTTCCCCTCAAAATTTCTCTTTTCTTCATTTTTAGAGCTGATTGAAGAAAAAGGGGTAAATGTCTTAACTTGGGAAGTTTTTATGAAGATCAATACTTGATCTAGATTCACAAGACCTTCCTACACCTCTCTACAAATTTTGGTTGAATTTGGTTGGGTAGATTTTGAATTAGCCAAAAAGTTAGATCGAAATCTCAGTTCTGAACCTGACTGTTCTTCTGCAGAATTCTTCGAAAGTCTTCAAAGTCTTCAGAAATCCCGGTGCTTCCGATTCTTCAATCTCAGAATTACCAAGATTCACTTCTGTTTTTGCTTGCTGAGTTCTTCAATTTCTTCAGAAATCCCGGTGCTTCCGATTCTTCAATCTCGGAACTACCGAGATTCACTTCTGTTCTTGCCTGCTGAAAACAGTACCAAAAATCGGTTCAATCGGAAAAATTCCCGGTACTTCCGGAATTCTTCAAATTCTTCAGGCTGAAATTCTTCACTGAAAACAGAACCAAAAATCGGTACAACTGGAAAAATTCTCGGTACTTCCAGAATTCCCAAATTCTTCAGGCTTGGTTGTTTCACTGTTTCTGCCATAACTTTTGCGTTTCAACTCAGAATTTAGTGATCTTGGACTCGTTTCGAAGCTATCGATGAGCTCCACATTACTAAAGGCTTTTGGGGGTCTTTTCGCTGCATTTTCACTTGGATCATACTAGTTCTTTAAATTTGACTATGTATGTGAAGAATTTATGAAAGAGATTTGAAATTCGACATTCACCCCCCCCTCTGTCGGAAGCCACCGATCCAACAACCATAACCAACACCCTTCATCACCATCACCATTCTCATCTAGGATAGCTATCGTAATCATCATTCTTCATTGTCACGAAAAATATTGTAAAATGGTTTGGTACTTTGTTGGAACACAAAATCACTTTTCCTATCTTTTTATTTGATTTATCAATATTTTCATGACAATTGCAAGCATGTATGAGTTCAATTCAAGGCTCTGGGTTGAGAAGTAGTCTCATAACAATATGAATTCTTGTGTGGGATCAAAATTACGTTCTTTTTATGATATTGTTATCTTGTGAATTAGTGTTAGTTTGTCTTCTTCAGCCTAAGATTCGACAATTACCCGACGATCTAACGATAGATCAAGGGAAGGCAAGTAATAGTGGATAAGTTCAAAGTTTGTTCTGAAACTAGTGACAAACGGGTAGGCACGAGCATTCCGACAACATTTCTCTAGGGAACCATGACATATCATCAGACATGAAAGTGCATCTAGGTCTCCTAAGTGAGTTTTGGTGATTCATGATAAAATGATTAAGGCACTAATATGGGCATCAAGCATATTCAGGTTACTAGTTCCATAAAGGAGTGCTTTATCTAGCTGTTGTGACTCCTAAAAAGTTCAAATGGATGGAAGGCTTGAAGAAATCAAAGATTTAGGACATTTCTCTAGCTCTTTTGGTGATTTATTTAGCCACATTGAGTATAGGATAAGCCGTTCTATTAAGGAGGTCTGATATTAAGTAGTTGGTAAGATTACCTTGCTAAATGCTATAGGAATCAAATTCCAAATCAAAGAGGCCTTTGAAACCCCTCAACACACATTTTCAGAAAAAGTCAAAACCTCTGAGATTGATCCCAGAGCTTCCGAGATCCAGTTCCGTGTGTACAACCAGAGAACTCAGAACCTTCGAGTTGCTCTGTCTGTCCGGATTGAACCAGAGAACTTGTTTATTCCCACACATCTTGCCTAATAGTATGCATAGGATTTGATTTTGTCATAGTTTGTGATAATCTCCTAGTCAAACCCCTCTAGTCGATAATCTTGATCCTTTTAGTTGGCATCATAGCAAGTTATCTTATTTCTTAGTTTTCACCACCTACAGAGTTAGGATGTCTTCTAATGAGGGGATGCATGTGGGGAGAGGTCCATACTTTGATGGTACTAACTATGCTAGTCCGAAGCAAAAAATAAAGATGTATCTAATGGCCATCAATCCAAGGATATGACAAATTGTTGTTTATGGTTTTGTAATTCTCAATGAGGAGGAGCCAAATGAGAATGATTACAAGAATATCTATCTCAACGCACAAGAAACCAATGCTATCTTCAATGCGTTGAGTCTGGATGAGTTCAACTAAGTGAGCACCTCGAGAATGCCAAGGCTATATGGGACACTCTTATGGAGATACATGAAGGAACTTCACCCATCAATGAATCCAAGGTTGATTTCCTCACAAGCAAGCTTGACCGCTTCACAATAGGAGAGAATAAGGGTTTGAATGAAATTTTCACATGTCTCGATCACATTGTGAATGAGCTCAAGGGCCTTAGGAGCATGGAGGTCAATGATCACTTCATTATCAAGAAGATGCTCCGTACGCTCATACCGAAGTATGAGTACTTGGTGATGCTCTTTCGTGAAATAAGTGACTTCAAGGCCTTAACTCCCACCGAGGTTTTCAAGAGAATCATTGCCCATGAGATGGCAATCCAAGACAAGGAGGAGATTATGGTCTCAAACTCAAACCAGAAGAAGAATATTGCTCTGAAGGCCAAACATGTCTTGAGGAGGACTCAAGCGACGATGAGGAAGAAGAGTTTGATGATGTGGACATCGCCTTGTTCGTGAGAAGATTCTCCAAGATGTTCAAGAAGGGCGGTGCCAACAAGTTCTTCGATAAGGAGAAGAGCAACAAGTTCATCAAGAAGGGTCTCACCAAGAGGGTGTGCTACAAGTGTGGCAAGACATGCCACTTCATCGCAAATTTTCTAAAGAAGAAGGACAAGAAGCGTGAAAAGAACAAGGACCATAAAGAAGGAGTGCCATGGGAAGGACAAGTACATCAAGAAAAATAAGTACAAGGCCCAAGCTCATGTCGAAGAAGAGTGGGACTCCTAAGGTTCAAGCTCCAAGTCTGACTCTGATGAAGATGGAGTTGCCAGTCTCACCATCACAAATACAAGAGACGCCAAGTCCCCTTTCGACCACTCAAGAGACCACGAGATACCTCATTGTCTCATGGAAAAGGGAACAAAGGTAGCCTCATCCACTAAACTCGCCAAATATGATGATAGTGATGATGACTTGCTTGATGATGAGTGAACTTGGCTAACTATGATTCTCTTGTTGCTATTCTTGAGAGGCATGAGGATTTGCTCGTCAATGAGAAGAAGAAGAATAAAGCCTTAACGTTCAAGTACAAAGAGGTTAAGGTCTCCCAACACATACTTGAGTAATCATTTGAGGAGTTTAAGACATCTTATGAGAGCCTTAATCTTGAGATCATGAAAAGAAAGATGATTATGAGACTCTTAAGATTAATTATGATATTCTCAAGGCTAAGCATCTTGATCTCATTGACAAACAATCCAACTTATCTCAAGTGGGTGTAGAAATACTATGTTCAAAATGCAATGATTCATCTAAGGACACACCCATACTTGCTCTTAATAGTGTTGCATCTACTTCTAACCCCATATTTTGTGAAGCAATAATCTTGAGTGAGGATGCTAGGTTGAAGGCTCAACTCCAACACGGCTTGCTCAAATACTACAATTGTAGTAAGATCTTTAAGGAGACCTTGAGCCACCAAAAGGAGAACTTCAACCATGAAGATCTCAGCTTTACCTTAAGATTCAATGACAATGGAAAGACGTGGACCCCTCGATAATACCCCAACCCCTCGACAATACCCCAAGAACAATTTTGTGCAAGCGAGAGGAAGCAAGACCAAGCTTCCGTGTTTGAGGGTCATGCAGCTAAAAATAGTCATTCTAACATTGTTGGTAATTTTGATGCTTCATATGTGGTTAGAAAGGGCAATGATGATACAACCTTCACCAAATATGTTGGTCCTAGGAATGGTGATCATGTTAGGAGGGGTGCTATTTGGTTGCCCAAGTATCTTGTGTCTAACACACAAGGATCCAAGAAGGTATGGGTATCTAAACAAACATAACTTGTTTTGTAGGACTAGACCTCCGTCTGAAAATATTGGGTGCTAGATAGCAGATGCACCAATCACATGACCGAAGGAAAAGAAATGTTCACATCTTTTGATAGCCATGGATCACCACATGAGGATATCACTTTTGACGACATTGCAAAAGGAAAGGTAATGGGGTTAGGTAAAATTGCAATCTCAAATGATCTCTCCATTTCCAATGTACTTCTTGGTAAATCCTTGAATTACAACTTGTTGTCCATTTCGCAACTTTGTGACCTTGATCTTGATTGTAAGTTCTCTAAGAATGGTGTACTAGTGACTAAAAGTGATGACAACTCTTTACTCTTTAGGGGGCTTCCGAAGAGGCAATCTCTATTTGGTTGATTTTTCATCTAGTGATTGTTGCATATGAAGATGTTTGTTGGCCAAATCTTCTTTAGGTTGGCTTTGGCATTGGAGATTGTCTCATGTTGGGATGTGGAATCTTGACAAGTTGCTTAAGGGAGAGCACATCACCAGCATCAAGGGCGTGACCTTTTGATGAAGGGCAGTGGCCCGATCTGTCGGTGAGACGAAGATAACTAATGGTTTGGTGGAGTTTGACCTTGACAATCCGACTATACCGTATGCGATGATACGCCTTAGCAATCGCTAAACCAACCTTCGATGGTTATTGACCTTGCCGTAGGCACGATCAACCTGAACACGAAGTTCGAGTTCCTGCAAAGCAACCGAAGAACCAGCAAGAACAATGATAAATTGCAATCTGAAATTGTGAATATTAAATTGGCACAAGAGATACAAGAACTCAGTTTGGGATTCCACTGAAGATCTAAAAAAGGCGATAGTCCTACATGCGTTGTAGATGCAATATTGTAGCAATAGCTAAACAACTCAATGAAACCTGCCGCCTTTAGGGGCACACAAGGGGTATTTAAAGAGGTGAGGATAGGTGGGTTTCCTCGTATACGGGCTCTAAGACTTGCCTAATTTGCCTAATTCCAAAAATACATGGGCCTTTCCCAAAAGAAGGCGGCGCAGCACCTATGGACTGGTATGGACGAAAATACGTCATGGAGACTTCAAAGTCTTGAGATAGCTTGACAGCATCTCCACATCTCCATTCTTGTTTGTAGGCTGGCTGCCACCTCCTCCCTTCCTTCTCGTCATGCTCCAACGTCTATCCCTCATAGCTAGGCTTGGACCTTCATTCCTTATAAGCAAAAGATCATCTCCTTTAGGCAGCACCATATGTTCTTTAATATCACGTAAAGTACCAAGAAATGAAAGTACCTGAGAATTAAGTTGTTGAGCACGAGCCCTAGTGATAGGTCCTTGTAATTCCAGGTTTAGCTTCGTGGAATGTCCTCAGAGCCTCTGACGTTCCGACCCTAGAGCCTCCGGGACTGAAGTGGAGGTTCCGAGAATAGCTCCGGAGAACTGCGAACATTTCCGGAGCCTCCGGGAGTAAACTCGAAAGATCCGAATTCTCCTTGTAATTCCCACGCATGAGGAGTGGTATCATGTGGTCCGGAAGTAAACTTGGAAGATCCAAATTCTCCTTGTAATTCCCGCGCATGAGGAGTGGTATCATATGAGATGGAGTAGCTGAGGGTGTAACTGTAGGTGGGATGTCCTCATCACCTTTGACAAGGACCGCTTGTGTAGCGCATGTCAAGCGGGAAAACAATACGAGAGTCCACATCTAATGAAGAATGTCATGATATCAACCAAGCCACTCGAGCTACTTTATGTGGATTTATTCGGTCCCGTCACCTTTGTGAGCATAGGAGGTAACTCCTATGGTTTCATAATTTTCGATGATTCTCTCGCTACTTGGGTATTTTTCTTGCATGATAAGGTGGATTACACGATCTTCACGAAGTTTGTAAGAAGGATCCAAAATGAGTTTAAATTGAAGATCAAGAATGTGAGAACGACAACGGAACTGAATTCAGGACCACTAACATTGATGAGTTCCTTGATGAGGAAGGTTTGAAGCATGAGTTCTCCTCCGACTATACACCTCAACAAAATGGGATTGTGGAGAGGAAGAATAGCACGCTCATCGAGATGGCGAGGACAATGCTTGATGAATACAAGACCCCCGATCGCTTTTGGGCGAAAGCCATCAACACCGCATGCCAAGCTATCAATCGCTTGTATCTTCACCGACTATTGAAGAAGAAGCCATATGAGCTACTAATTGGGAACAAGCCCAATGTCTCCTACTTCTGCGTCTTCCGGAGCAAGTGTTATATCCTTAATAAAAAGCAAAGAATTTCTAAATTTGCTCCTAAATGTGATAAGAGATTTTTCCATGGCTATGCATCAAATGCGCATGCATATTGGGTCTTCAATAATACATCACGTATAATTGAAGAAACGTGTGACATGCAATTTGATGAAACCAAAAGTTCTCTAGTGGAAAATGTCTTATCGAAATAGATGAAATGATTTGGCAAAAAACCGTCAAGAACATGTCTGTTGGAGATGTCTTGCCAACCGAGGTGAACGAGAGCTCTTCATCCATCCAAGTGGAGCCTTCAACCACAACTCGAGATGATGTCCAAAGTTCAAAGACACTTCAAGACAATCATGATCAAGCTCAATCTCAAATCCAAGAACTACTTCAACCACAACCAAATCATCCAAGAATCAATAGAGTTTGCAACGAGATCATCCCGCTGACCAAATACTTGGCGATATGCATAAAGGAACTCAAACTCAACCTCGTGTTGCAAATTTTTGTGAGCATTACTCTTTTATCTCTTCTTTGGAACCTACCAAGATTGAAGATGCTCTAGATGATCTAAATTGGATAACAACGATGCATATGGAGCTCAACAACTTCAAGTGCAATCAAGTTCGGATGCTTATGGAAAGACAAAACTTGATTGGCACCAAGTGGGTCATACGCAACAAACAAGATGAAGATGGACTAGTTGTGAGAAACAAGTCGAGACTTGTGACACACAAGTCGAAGGTTTGGACTCTTGGGAAAGTAATGCCCCGGTTGCTAGACTAGAAGCCATTAGGATCCTACTTGCTTATGCAAATCATTCGGATATCTTGCTTTATCAAATGAATGTTAAAAGTACATTTCTTTGTGGCACCATAAATGAATTAGTATATGTTGAACAACTCCTTAGTTCTTAAAATAAAAAACACCTCAATCATGTATATAAGCTTCATAAGAAACTATATGCCTCCAAACAAGCTCCTAGAGCTTGGTATGAGTGTCTTAAGGAGTTTCTACTCAAAAAGCGCTTCAAAATTAGAAAAATTAATTCCACATTGTTTACTAAATCGTAGATGGAGAACTTTTTGTTTGTCAAATCTATGTGGATGATATTATTTTTGGGTCTACTAACAGTACCTCTAGTGAAGAATTTGGCACAATGATGACCAAAAAATTCAAGATGTCCATGATAGGGGAGTTGAAATTTTCCTTGGACTTCAACTCAAGCAACTCCGAAGAGACTTTCATAATTCAAGGCAAATACATCAAGGACATGCTTAAGAAGTTTGACATGGAGAATGCAAAGCCAATCCACACACTAATGCAAACCAACGCCACCTGAACCTCAATTTGGAAGGTAAACCCGTGGATCAAAAGGTATATCGATCCATGATAGGTTCCCTCCTTTACCTTTGTATATCTAGGCCCGATATCATGCTTACTATATGCATGTGTGCAGGATTTCAGGCGGTTCTGAAGGAGTGCCACCTCGTGGCCACTAGGAGAAATGTACTATATTTAGTTCATACATCCAACGTAGGCCAAAGGTGCTAACTTTGACCTAATTGGATAGTCGGAATCGAATTATGCAGGATGCAAGGTAGATAGGAAGAGCACCTCCAGCACTTGCAAATTTCTTAGAATATCCCTTGTATCTTGGTTCTCCAAGAAATAAAACTCGGTTGCCCTATGAACTGCCGAAGCCAAATACATATATGCTGGTAGTTGTAGCGCTCAATTGCTTTGGATGAGGAAAACTTTGATGGATTATGGAGTGAATTTGAAAGAAGTGCCTCTTCTATATGATAACAGAGCACAATCAAGATAGCCAACAACCTCATCCAACACTCAAGAACCAAACTCATAGATACACGCCACCATTTTCTTAGGGATCATGTGTCTAAAGGATATATAACTTTGAGCTATATAAGGACGGAGAAACAATTAGCAAATATTTTCACCAAGCCCCTAGATAAGCATAGATCCCTATTTTGGTTCGAAGTATCCCATATTTCCCAGTCTCAAAATTTATTCCTGCACATCTTGTTTACTAGAATGCATAGGATTTGATTTTGTCATAGTTTGTGATACTCGCCTAGTTACCCCCCTCTAGTCGATAGTCTTGATCCTTTCAAGACGCTCAAGCGTTGGTCTAGTAAAATTAGTGAACTGTGCAGTGCATGACGAAGTACCTAGATTAGATAATAGATTCTATGTTCATATGAATTTGATATAGATGTATTATGGACATGTCACCCATTGGAAAGCTTGATCTTTCAATTATCATAATCACATACTTGTGCGTTATTTATTTATTATTATGATCTCATCATATCTCTTCATAGCTATAGGTCAAATGATGGCTCGAGACCTTACCTCTCTCATAGGAAGAAACCTTTATTAGCAATTTATTTATGTTATTTGTTTTTGAATTTATATTTATTACCATGACACTATTTATTCCCTTTTGTAGGAATCAAGTATAGCTACACTAAACAACTATAGAGATACTCAACACTAGTGGAATTTAAGTAGACTAAGTCTTGAAGGATTGTGTGACGACAACATTAAGATTATCTTAGCCTTCTTTAATTCTATAGCCCTAGGAATACTTATGGAAAAATTACTACCTCGATCTAGTGCTCTTGCTAGGCCGGGATGAGTAGCTACTAGGTATTGTTGGACACTTCATCTTTCCCAATGTTGGGCACACTGATTCTAGTTGAATCTCACAGATTGGTACTGGATAAAATCGAATTGATCTAAATTTACTATGCCAGTGTCTCCGAAAATAGTTGGTCCCTTAGAAAAAGAACCCTAGACCAAATCGAAATGTTCGTTTCACAACATCGAAGACTCTGAACTAACTCTGATGTTCTGGTGTTAGCTTAGGGCCTTAGGATTCCTTCTCTAATCGCAATGTGTCCTAAATGAGTATCTTGAGCAATTGACAATAGTCAAGTTACTAGGAAACAACCCCTCTTAACAGGATGACACTTATCCTAGCAATGTGATCTTAACCAAGATCACCAGAAGCTACCATAAGACATTAGTCTTCCTTATACCTTTGATGGTGTCTTAACCTCTTTGAAGTTATCTTTAACTTGATCCAGTAAGAATCACCATACTCATCACTATGACTTTCACCTTTCACATACTCAATGAAAACATTAGCCCCACAATTTGATTGTCACTAATCACTAAAATATTCTTGAACTCACTTAAGCTTCAACTAGGGGCATAGGTGCTCATCACGCATCAGGTCTTGATTTCATGGAGTGGTTCCAACATATTTTTAGAAATATTTTTTGTTGTGTTAGAGTATAGGACACTTTGTAAAATGTCTTAAATAGTGTAAATATATTTTAGCAGTGTCTCTTTGGTCTTAACGTCATTGTACGAAGAGGTACATTTGGGGAACTAATTGATATACGAACTACTTTCATGACCGAGCACAAAATGAGCTAGTAAAAACCGCCTGTAGAAATTACAATTGTGTGACCATGTTGCTACATAATAATGGGTCTGATGCTAGTAAGTATGTTGTGGAGTGGAGGATGACTTGTATGACGGAAGTAGGGCCTTGGACATTCGTCTCATTTGTAACTCTGATGTAAGATTATGGGATCAAAAAAATATAAATGTATATTATATCATTGAGATAGCTATTAGCTCATCCTATTCATCTCAACAGTGTATCATGGAATCATCTCCCAATGATACTCCTTAACTGGAAGACGCTATTTACTCAGGGAGGGCATTTGGTTTCGGTTTTTCGGTTTTTGAAATTTTGGTTTTCCAAAAATGCCAACCAAAATATTATATGCAATTCTCTAAATTGGAAATTCGGTTAATCAAAAATTTGGTTTTGGTTTTCGGTTTAACCAAAATTTACATGACTTCTCAAAATTCAGAAATGTAGCATTGTTCTAGTTAAGTAATAATTTTGACAGCATAGCAACTCCATAACTTGACATTTGATAGCACAACATCATGCAAAACCTGATCAACAATAGTAATTTCAGCAGCAATTTAGCATAATACTTGAAACATTAGTATAAGTGCATAACAAATTAACAACAAAGAGCAAACTACAAAATAATAAGTTGATATTTTTGTATCACTGGCACATAAATTGTCTCACCATCGCATTATCTCAGACATGAACATGCAAATATAATGGTGTCATCTCAGTCATGAACATAAAATGATCTCAACCCTGATATATAGTCAGACTCTCATACATGAACAAAAAATATTCCCAGACATCAAACATTAAATAGTCTTCAATCCACATCCAGGAAGTTGACAATAGCACCCCTTCCATGATTTGATTTCATCTTCCATGGCTCTCCATGCCTCTTGCAACATGTCAAGTGTCAATAAGCTAACTAGGTAACAAAGTAATGAACTCAGAGTTTCAAAAAAAATACATGTACTTTACAATACATACACTAAATTTGTCATTACACATGTAGATTTGATTTGGTATTGGTCATGGAAAATTTAAAGCAATACAAGATGTAATGTTACCAAGATTTAGGAAGCAGAGGGACTTGGGTTGGTGATGGACTTGCTAGCTTGGGTTTAGACTTTGACTTGGAGGAATTGCCACGTCCAAACTCTTCAATTAATTATGAAATAGAATCAAACCAATATATAATTAGGGAACATGGAACATATGGTTAAAGAAAATTACTAAGACAACATACTATTCATTTGTTAGCTTACCTTCTTCCATCTTGGCTAGTTCCTCCGTGTCCTCCTCAATCTTGATAGGTGTACCTCACCGTAGCCAATCTTTTGTACAAACAAGAGCTCGAACCATGAATGGTGGAAGAGAGGTCCTAAAGTCATCTAGGACATGTACACTTGTGCTAAACGCTGACTCTGATGTGACCGTTGATATAGGAATTGCTAACGCATCATGAGCCATTCTTGCTAACATTGGGAATCTAGAAGAATCTAGAATATCAAATTTTGTGTTGTCCTCTTCACTGTCTTCGCTTAGGTATTAGACTTGGTAGTGCTAATTGTTCCACAATTCATCCTCATCTTCTTAGCAATTCGGGACTTCATCAAATGTCCTTCGTTTCTTTAGTTCGTGAGAATAACTGGTTTGCACAGTTGCTTCACTTAGAGCATAGATAGTTCTATATTCTTTAAATGATTTAGGGAAACAAGTTTTCATGGCATCCCAAACTTTCTTCCCTTTTTCCTCACCAAATATTTCTCCAATGGCTAACTCTGTGCAATTGGAGAGCTTGTATCTTGGATCAAGAGCTGCAGCAATAAAGATGAGTAAGTTTAAGTTCTCCTTCCCCTTCCCCTTCTCATTCTCATCCTCCTCATCGTGCCAATTTTCCCAGTACTTATCATACTTGTCTTTGATTCTCTTGCCCATTGTTGCACGGATGGGTTCATAACTATCACACCACTAGTTGAAAGATATTGACTACGCCAATCTCATGAAAAAAATTATTTGCCATCACATGCAATGTGGAGGAAACGCCAAGAGTAGGATCATAAAAATATCCAAGAAACTCAGCCATCTTCTTTGCATTCTCCCAATCTATGTCCTCCAGAACTCCATTCCCTTTCTCACCACATAACTCAATTGTGTAGTACGGGTCTTCTTCCTCATACCTTGCAAAGACCTCATAACTAATTGCAGCTCTCAGCATAAGATATGTCGAGTTCCATCTAGTGCATATATCTAGGTTCATAAATGCATTGCTTTCCACCTTTTCTAACTCAACCATCTGCTTAAATTTTGCAAGCCTAGAAGTGATACTCTTGATAAACCTAACAACACCATGAACACGCTTCAATTCACATAATTGTCTACTTCCTTTAGGCCATCAGAAACAATCAAGTTAATAATGTTGACAACATATCTCATGTGAAGATACTTGTCTTGAGCAATGATAGATTATTTATATGCCTCCTCATGTAACTTATATCACCATCATTAGCACTAGCATTATCAACAGTTATTGTCATAACTTTCTCTAAACCCCATTCCATCAAGCATCACTGTAAGTTTTTCTCAATATCATCCCCCTTGTGGCCATTTATCATGAAAAAACTAATGACATTCTTGTGTAGTTTCAATTATTATCAATAAAATGTGTCATGACAGTCATGTAGCTATCTTGTTCTTGAGAAGTCCAACAATCAATTGTGAAGTAAACTCTTTCATCCTTAAGAAATTTTTTGAGCTTTGCTTTCTCTTCCAAGTAAGTGTGAACAGTGTCCCTAGTGGTTGTTCTTCTATTGGATGTACCATTAAGAACTAGATTGGCCTTGATCTGATGGCTACAATACTTGCATTTGCCCTTCTTTAGAACACCACCATTCTTGACCTTGTCAAAGTGGACCCACATTTCACATCTTGGTGCCATCTCTTTTCTTTTATTATCCTCCTTTTTTTTGCTCCTTCTCCTTCTCATTCCCTTTCTCCTTCTCCTTGTCCATGTCGACCATCTCGATATCTTGAGTTGCAATACCACTTTCTTGGTATCCTCAGGTTCCGACATCTACAAAAAAAATACAAGCAAGACCATAACTCCATCACTCTGCATTAGATTACACAAAACCACAAAACAGTGTCGTAAACTTGCTGAACTAGTTAAACAGGACAAACTATTTAAACAAAGAAAATGTATGCATATCCAGGAACGAAGAAAAGAATGGCCATATGGCCATATCTCAAACTCTAACCCATATCCACTTATCCATATATTTTCTAAAATCTACATGACTACAACTCTACAACTAAAGCATTTGTTTACAACCTGGAAGAGAATCAAGAGATGAAGAATTAAGGTGGTAGAGATCGGAAGAACTTACATTGTAGGACTGTTCGGTGGCCACCACTATTGAGATTGTGGAGTTGCCGACTTGCCGCCACTCTCTTCCTCGCCGTGTCGGGGTTGTCGAGTTGCCCTACGTGGCTAGACCCCTGCGGGGTACTGCACGATAGTCACCACCTCGCCGCCCCTCGCTACCTCACCGCGTCAGGGTCATCAAGTCACCCTGTGCCCTTGCCGACTGACACTGCTAGCCTACCCCACGGTGGTCAGGGGTGGGGCCGTGGGCCATGGGGGTTGGTCAGATGGATGTGGCTGATACCCGTCAAGATGGAACACTACACCTTCGCCTTGTGGTCCACCATGACAACGGGATGGGCAGTGGTCGGTGCTAAGCGGGGCGGAGGCGTGGAGGCAGACGGCTAGGGTTGGGGCATCGGGCGTGCGTGACTGCATGCTGCTGACTGCATGATGGGTTGAGGTAGGTTATTAGCTTGCTGCCTTTCGGATCAGCATAATGGACCGTGGTGGGTTGCCACATAGAGTTGGACATAGGCACTGAGACACACAACTCACATGCCATCGCTTTATTCAGTTAACCGAGGGCTAAAACTGATTACACCAAAAATATCAGTTTTCCAGAAGTGACCATTGAAATAATTCCAGTTCACCGAAATTAGGGGTATTTTGGTTTCTGTGGTTTCATTTTCTCAGTTTTTATGTCCACCCTGACTATTTACCCTCTCAACACGATGGGTACCTATGCATGCCAAGGAAATAAAGTTATAGTGATACCATATATTAGCCCTGTGTATACACCATTGATTAGTTTCCCAATAAATATGTCTTACAAAACGACACATTAATTGTAGCCCAGGCACAACAACACAATTATCAGGGGCGTGCTCTACCACTGAGCTAATAGCACTGGCTTTGGGTCGATCTGTCAACACATTTACTGTGTCGCACACCTTACCTTTATTGGTCTTAGTAATATTGGGTACCCTCAAGTCCTACACATAGACAAGATGCACAAAGTACTAATAATGATAATAACTACAATAAGCATGAATGTATAAATGAGAGTTGGTGATAGTGGTGGTGGTACATTGCCCACCTCGCTCTCTCACACAAAAGGAAGCTGGCCGACTTGTGTGCCTCTTTATTCTATCTTTTTCTGGTGGAGTTTGCCTCTTTCCTTTATTTTCTCAATGAAATGAACAATCTCTTGTCAAGCTCTCAACAGACTGAATAAACTTTTGATTCTTGTTAGTACATATCCATATGATTTTCCATTTTTGATATTTTATTCCTCTATTTTATCAACAAACCAAACTACCTCTTGTGGAACTCTTGATAAACTGAACAAACATTTCCATATTCTGGAAAAGAAAAAGTTAGATTAAACCTAAATTTAATATGTAAGCCTTGAAAGGGATAATTATTAGCCTATGTTCGATTGGGCTAGATTTATCAGAAAGTAGTTATGTGATGTCTGATGTGTGAAAGCTACTATGGCCTTTCTGTTGTGAGAAAGCTGGAGGGTCTTTTGGCAAACTGACTGTCGGAGCTGCGGCTATGGGTGAAAATGTCTAAAATACCCATAGAGTGTCAAAAGCTTGTTTATATATTGATTTAAAGTTAATCACCTAATTTCATGCCGCTTAGCTGTAAATGACTTATTTCGAGCCGATTGAAGTAAATGATAATCTTTGAGGTGATTACAGGAAATGACATGTAAATATTATCATGGTCATATACTGATTTGACACAAAGTCAAGCTATTTATTGTGAATATTGTCTTTCCTTTTCTAGAAAAATGAGAATGGCATGTACACACATTGCACATCTATGAATTTTTCATATCTGTGCATCTGAACTGAACATCTGTGAGTGTGAACTCTTGCACAAATTACACAAAATAACTTGCACATGGGAATCTGCAGAAATCAATGAATTGATAGAATGCCACCGTTAGGGAACATTATAATTTTCCTCAAGAGTTTGCACATCAACTAGTTCTATCAACTATAAGCAAGCACTACATAGCTAAGAAGGAACTATACATGCATCAATTTATGGTTACAATCTTCTCACAATCTACATTTCCCTGAACAATTACACAAGTCTGCTATATAAAAAGTTCCATCAAGGCAATTGACAAGCCACCAAATTTCCATCTCTATTTAAAACAAAATAGCATCTACAACACAAAACAAGCATACTGTTGCAAAAAAAATACAGATCTCGGTGTATCCATCCACGATACAATCTATTGGCTTACAATCTAAACATAATCATCTTCAAACAACTGATCTCTATAGAAAAAACATGATACAATCTCCTCTACAAAAATTGGTCTTTGTGCAAACATAACTAAACAAAATCTACATCTTTAGACAAACACTCTGAACAATTCATGTTAGGCAATGGAACAACTCTGACCACTCATCCCATGCAAATCAGAAAAACTTCGGGAAAATCAGAAAAACTTCGGGATATCGCACGGGGTCAGAGATCTGAACCTCGTGGAGCTCTAGGTCTAGCAGGCCTCCGACGGCTAGAGGAAGGGAGGTGACATGTTGACCATCGACGTGAGGAGCGGATGTAGCGAGAGGGGAGGATCTAAATGTGCAGGGGTAATGATGTTGGGGGTGGTGCAAGGGAGGCCAGCTCTCCGAGCTCCAGCGAGAGGAGGGAAGGCATCGACTCCTCAAGCTCCGGCAAGATGAGGACGAGGAGCTAGGAAAGACAACTGGCTCCTCGATCTTCATCGAGGGTAGGAGAGACGTCGGCGGGTGGAGGGAGCTTGATCGTGCAGTCCAGAGGACAGTCGGTGTGTCACCAAGTGGAGGGAGGGTTAGGCAGGCGAGATCTAGTGGAGGGTGGTAGCCACTAACAGAGGGTAACCGGTGGGGAGAAGCTGTGGGGAGGGTAGCCAGTAGGAGAGACCTAGGGGAGGATGGTTGGCCGCCTGTGTGTGAAGGGCCAAAAACCTAGTCACCTTGGACGCCGCCTCCATCTAAACAGAACGAGCTACTTCGGGGGGTGGGGCTGGGGCAAGTTCGTAACTGCCACCCACATAAGCCACAAAAGCATGTATGAGGGGCCTTGGCCTGTACATGGTGTGAAAATATGGCCTATGTATAAGCGCATTTGAAGACTTCTCCATTTGGTTGGGTTGTTGGCTTATTGGCGAAGTCTGTAGTAATGCATGGGCCTTTAGGTAGTACTCATAATAATCAAGCACACCATTAAATAGAGATGAAAATATAAGAGAATAGGTTATGAAATGCAACTTTAATACTGAATACCAATCTGTTGTTGTTCCTGGTAGTCGAAGATGAATGATTATGAGTGTCTTATTGTAGTTGCAATGATGGTGGAGATTTAATCAAGATGGTGTGACTATGGTGGAGACGGTGACGACTGGTGATGGTGATAGGTGAACTCCACGAACTCCTCTATGGTCGTGCTCCATCTTCTTTGATAGCTCGGTGTACGTTTGGGTGTCGTTGGAGGTTTTGAGCCCTAGATTAGTTTTTCACAATCTTGCAAAAGTTCGCTTTCCTCTCCTTCACTATTGGCCTGGCTCACTTTCCTCCTTAAACTATTTTTAGGCTCACTTAAACCCGTAACGTTTTGAATTAATAGCACTTTACCCACTAGTCGGTTTCTGGAAAGACAAACCCCAACTAGAAGTTAAAAAAACAAAAATCTAAAAAGGAAATCCATACTTTTAGGTTGTTGGGTGAAGTATATACATGTAAATTTTGATTAAAAAACATGACAATTTACAAACAATGCAAAAGAACAAATTGTACATAAAAAACTTACATAGGTCACAAATGGTCATGTCTTTTGATCAAAATTTACGTGTATATAATTCACCCGCAAGCTACATGTATAGACTCTTTTAGATTTTTTTCAGAACTTCTATATACGATTTTGTTGTTCCAGAAATTGGCTAGGGGGTAAAGTGCTCTCAATTCAACTAGTTTAAGGGGTCAAATGAGCCAAAAATAGTTTAAAGAGAAAGTGAACCGAGCCAATAATTTAGAAGTGAAAAGTGGACCTTTTCTATTAATCCAATGATTAGTAGCAAGTAATCAGTATAATCCATAAATAGCATTATTAAATCAATACAGTAAAATATGCACCTATACTACTTTATAAAAGGGAGAGTTTTCCCCTCTTATGTCTGACTCAGTCTGCAACGTCCGATCATAATCATCCAATGGCTAATATTATTTTGATGGCCTGCCACTAAAAATTTACCCACCATGCCATTCACTTAAAGTTGATAGTAATTACTTGTCATTGCCCTTACTTAAAGTTAATAGATAGTTTTCCACCATTGCCACTGCTATACCTTCCAGCGCTCTTCTTTTCCGAATCTGCACCACACGTGGCCGCCGCGCCTACGCCACACTTTTGGGCGTGCCCGTGCACCACTGTCGTTGTCTCCTTCGATACGATGTACTCCCTCCTTTCCAAAAAACAAGTCGTTTAAGCCTTGGGTGGAATACCAATGAGCAATTAATGATGTCCACTGCATGTTCTGCATGCACACTGCATGTCCACTGCATGTTCTGCATGAGCTTAGACGACTTGTTTTTTGAAATAATTTGAAAAGGCTTAAACGACTTGTTTTTTGGAAAGGAGGGAGTAGTATAGATTGTGTTTTTACGACATACATATTATAAAAACGTGTATTGTATGTGTACACTTCTGCGCTGCTGTTGCCCCATTTGCTCCCGCTGTCAGCACCTGCCACTGTCGAGCGCCACCCTGCCGTGACCGTCCAATACCACGGTGCCATCGAGGACCATGCCGCCCTCCCCCTACCACCTGCGATCTCCGCCGCCTCCTCCTCCACATCGGCCTCCCCCGCATGGGCCTACACCTCGTGCACGCAGCTGCGCTGCGGAGGGCGTGACACCGCCGCTGCCAGTGATCTCCTCCTCCTTGCATGCCTCCACCACCACCGCCAGCCGAAACACCTCACGCCTCAGCAGAAGCTACGCAACGTCGACGAGATCAACGCGCTGCTCGCATGTCCTTCTCGCTGCTGCAGTCCAAGATAGTCTGTGATCCGGAAGATAGTTTGGGTGAGAACCATTTGTATTGTGTCATTGGTTATATTCGATATTATTTTTTGACAAAATATATTTATCATTCTTTAGTATTCCATAGAAACAATAGTGTCCACTTTCTTTTTGTACCATCTCTATCTGTAAGTTCTTTTAGCCACTTGAACATCATCATCGATAGAATGCATGTATGAATAAGAAACTATGTTTGTAAAATGTTAGAATATATTTTTCACGCTTAATTTATGTTAGTCCAGACGTGTGGCACGTGCACTATTGCTAGTAAATAATGATGTATCAGGCGTTTGAGGATGTGTATTTGGCACACACAGAGAGAGAGAGAGAGAGAGAGAGAGAGAGAGAGAATAAAATGACAACATAATGTCTATTGCAAAAGACATAGCGGGCGATGCTCGGCTTATGTGACTTAGTCGAGCCAAGCCTGTAAGTGTTTTTTTGGTATTTTGGCACTGGAATATATTACAACTTTTTGTTGGGTTTAATCGCACCTAGATACTTTATCGCTCGGCTAAAATGATATTAGAATAATATTTGACTAACACGTAAGTAATAGGAAAAAGAGCACCACATAATGAATATTACAATAGCTCCCTATGTCTTGTGAAAGTAAATTTTAGTCTACTTTTGCCACTAATTTTTTATAATTATCTTACGGTAGCTTATAATATAAACAGATCGCAGTTTAGCAACCAACACTAAGGCATTTTGGATTCACAGGATCTTTTTTCTATTTTCTGCCGGAATTAAACTGTTTTCCATGAAATTTTTGTTAAATTTCTATAGTATTCCTGCGAATCATGTTTTCACGTCCGTTGGGTTTTGTAAGCCTGCTAACCGGGCTACCGGCTGATCTCCGGAACGAGCCGGCCGAGGCATCCTGCAAGTGGGCCCCTCTTCTGACACCTCCCCCTTAAACACCCAGGCAGCTCCCAGCTCCCACGATGACTCCCATCCCCGAACCAGAGCAGTAAACGACACCACCACGACGCTGCCGTCAGATCGGAGCTCCAACCCGAATCTCGTTGGCGATGGCGCCGCCGCCGCGCCGCCTTCTCCTCGTCCTCTTCGGGTTCCTCGTCGCTGCCGCCCTCGCCACCCTCGCCGCCGCAGTCTACGAGGACCAAGTCGGCCTCGCTGACTGGTACGTTTACCTCGCGCGCCTCCCCTAGCGTAGATCCGATCCGCCCCTCCCGCGACTAGATCTGATTTGGCAGACACGATATAGCGGGCCTTCGAGCTTCTAGTTCAGATCGCGATTCCATTGTTGTGGGAGGAGTTACACGCCGTGCCAGTGTAGGGTTCTCGAGGCTTTTAGGCGACCAACAGAGTGGTTGTTAGCTTTTGAGTGAATTCGTATTTAGCAGTGGTGTTCCTGGTTAGGATTGTGGATTTCAGACTAGGGGGAAAGTTGCTTTCCAGCTATCAATTGAGCGCTATGGCTCATCCTAGTTCGAAATTTTATTTCTTTCTTTTTTCCGTTGGGAGTATGCGTTTGAGCTAGATGGTTGGGTTGCAAGTGACGGGCGAGCCGGTGCTCTGGACTCCGAGTTGGGTTGCGCTTCCTGCAGATCAGACCAGAGTATCTTTTCATTTAAATTTAAGTTGAGAATTGTGTTCTGCAGCTACTAAGTTCGAGGCTTTATTGTTTGGTTTTGCGTCTATTTCTTAATTACAGGTTTGGCCTGAAGAGTGTGAGTGTTAAGGTTTGGGTGCTTCCCTGGAGCATGCATTTTGTCTCATATCCATGGTTTACTTTCTTGGTTAGAATTTTAGTCTTGGAAAGCGGTGGATCATCTCTCCTATATTAGCTGTGAGTTGTTTTCAGTTGTAGCTTCTGATGGTCCAGCACTAGTGTGACAACATAATTTCCCTTTGTGCATACGTATTCAGTGCAGATGATTGTTGTCATCATCGGAGCAACTTACTTAGTCTTTGCTTTGCTCGATTGTTTAGTGTGCATGTTTGCTCCTGCTTTGGCATCCTGGGTGCTTTGGTTTGTAGTTCTCTAGAAAATTGCTAATGTGCCATAATAATCAACCATGCAATCGTTTATAAGGATGCCGATATAGTAATCTTCACATGTATTAGGTGTTGACTTGCCCTCTTTTCATGTGTATTGTATGTTTTGCTTTTGATGGTCTTGCATTAATCCCAGCAGATAAGGTTTTTATTGAAAACATATGAACCATCAAGTCTACTTGGTGGTGTGTTGGTTCTACTTAAAAAATTACTCTTAGTAAACCACTGTAGATTTCACTATATCCAATCATTCATTTATTGGACGATGCACCTCTTAACATTAGCTAGATTTCTAATTAGCAATATGCAATATTAGGGGCTAATGCCTGTATCACCATTTGAAGACGTTGACGTTCTTTGCAGGCATCAGAAGTACATTGGCAAAGTAAAGCAGGCAGTTTACCACAGTCAGAAGAGTGGACGGAGGCGCGTTGTGGTCTTGACAGAGGAAAATGTGATCGCTTCTCTTGATCTTCGTTCAGGAGATATATGTGAGTTTTCCTGGTCACATAGCTTCTTAAGGATGCTGCTATTGTGCTAAACATTTCATGTATATATGTTTCTATCCTTTCCTTAATATATGTTGATTTTGTGTAATTCAGTTTGGCGACATGTCATTGAGAAGAATGACCCTGTCGATCAGCTTGGTCTATCGCTTGGAAAATGTGAGTCTACATATTTTTTTTCCATTTTGAGACATGTTCTTGAGAAGAATAACCCTGTTGATGCTGTTTGCTTTTCTTTGTGCTATTTGTTTTTCTTCCCTTCTCGATGGGATTCCACATATGCTTTGAACTTAGTTTTGCAATTCTCCTAAAGCTTGATTTGTGTTTTCCAAACAATGTTTCTTTATACCCATACCCTTGTCTAACAAGTATGTCCATTAAAAATGGTGCAGACTGGTTTTTACTTTGGGAATGGACAATGGATTTGAATAGGTTATGATTTAATTTCACTGGATATGGGGAATCTATGGATCCACTTTAGATCTATGCACTATTGAGTTTGCATAAATATGTTTTCAGCTGAATGATCACTGCTTTTGAATATAAATGTTTAACTTCTTATTTCCTTGGTTCTTGTACCACTACATCTAATGAATGTTACCTCCGGATGTTGGGAATGTCCTCACTTCTGGTAGCACAAGTACTAGTGAAGCTACTAGACATTTCATAAAGAACTTGATGACAACTGAGAACATGCTAACTGCTACTCTTCTAGGTAACAGGTCTGTGGACATCCAGAGTGTTTTTATGTGCTTGCAGAATTCAATCCCAAGATTTCTGGGTCAACTAACTGTATATGCAGCCTATAAATGAATTCTTGAGATAAAATAATCGATTTTTTGGCATATATGGTATCTTTTCTGATAAAATCTTATGAATTTCTAGGTTTAAAATAGATTATAAATTATAAACCTTGGTAAACATTCTTATGTTGCATGCAGAATAAAGATCCTACAGTGCTGATTAGCTTTCTTCTAACACCAATTTCTGTGATCCTATTTAAGTTAGGTAGCCTTTTGTGTTATTCACAGCATGAGCCGAGATAGTGTCACGTAATCACAATATATACTTACATACCAGATAAGAACATGAAGCAAAAAAAATAGTCGAGGTACCAGTAAGCCTTAGCCAATAGGAGATGGATATGTGTCCACTTGCAAGGTTAGAAGTTAGATCTGTACAGAACATCACTCAGTTATCCATGATTATTAGTGATGTAATAATGTCTTAATAAAGGGTGAGCAGCAGGTATCTGAACTGCAAGAGGTTCATGAGCAATGCGCCTTAAGACTTCAGCTTATTAACAAACCCATTGGGGCACTGGGCAATGGATCATGATTATTGAACCTTATAAACAAGACATGCCATTAGCGAACATGATAAGTTCAGAAAATTCATATGTTTTTCTGAAAGGCCAAATTGTTTCGGAGTTTTGCCTAACTAGTGGTATGAACGATGCGCATGTCATGAAGCATGCTTGCCTGTGATTCTTTGACTAACTAACCATGAGAATCATGAAAGCAATTACTGTACAAAATATTTGTCATGTGAGATAGTGCCATCTGTTTGTTGCTTCTTTTTTTATTCATTTTTCTACATATATTCATTGCATTAAAGCATCTTTGGTTTACTAAGTAAAATGTTTGTTGCAATCTGATTTTGGACGTGTCTTCAGATGTTGTTACTCTTTCTTCGGAGGTAGTATATTGAGGGCATGGAATCTTCCTGATGGACAGATGATCTGGGAAACTAATATTCAAACTTCGACACCATCAAAATCGCTGCTGCATGTTTTGGTTTGTATTGGCAGTGTATTTTCCATTATCTAATAATTATCATATATGGATAATACAGTATGTTTTTTTCTTTATAGCACTTATTTAGAGTGATCAATCTTTAACTTTTGCAGTCAAACAATAAAGTGGCAAAGGATAATTTTGTTATAGTCTCGGCTGGACGATGGATTTATGCTGTATCAAGCATTGATGGAGTCATTTCCTGGGGAAAGGAGTTCGCACTTGATGGGTATGCATAATTCTGCCCTTTGTTACTAGTTCAGAACATCAGGAATACTGTACTAACTTCAATTTAATGTCTGTGCAGCTTAGAAATCAAGCAAGTCATTCAATCACCTGAGAATGATATTGTATATGCTGTCGGAATTGCTGGTTCCTCAATGCTAGCTTTGTATCAATTGAATGCTAAAACTGGAGAGATAGTAAAGGATGTCCAAGAGTCATTGCCTGGTGCATTATGTGGTGAAACAGTACTTGGTTCTCATAATGTGTTGGTAGCTTTGGATGAGACGAGGTCAGCTCTGTTTATTATTGAATTCAAGGGTCAGAAGATCAGCTACAACAAGGTGCACATTCCAGGTTTTGCTCAAGACTTAACTGGAATGGTCAAACTTCTACCTTTGATCTCCAATGGTATCATTGCTTTGCAATCATCTTCTACTGTTTCTCTCCTGAAACTTAAAGGTGTGGATGGGTTGGAAGTAATCCATAGCTTTAACCAACCGGCTGCTGTGAGTGATGCTCTGACAATAACAGAAAAGGATGAAGCTTTTGCCGTTGTGCAGCATGTGGGCTCCCAAATTGAACTTATTGTCAAAGTTACAAGTGATGTAAGCAATGAAATTATTAGGGAAAAAGTTAACATAGATCAGCATAGGGGCAGTGTTCAGAAGGTCTTCTTGAATAATTATGTCCGAACTGATAAATCTCATGGTTTTCGGGCTTTGGTTGTAATGGAAGATCATTCGCTCTTGTTAGTTCAACAAGGTGCGGTTGTCTGGACCAGAGAGGATGGACTTGCTTCAATTGTTGATGTAATGACTTCTGAATTGCCTATTGAGAAGGATGGTGTCTCAGTTGCAGATGTGGAACATAATCTCTTTGAATGGCTTAAGGTAATCCTGAATAAATGTTATTTGTCTTATAAAAGATGTTCAAAACAAGGTCTTTCAGAAAGTTTGCTAGTGAAGCTTAGTCGGTCTTTTGTCAATCCTGTAGAATTTATTGACATGGTTGTAATAGTTGTATGTTTGCTGTACAGATTTCTTAGCTAATGGTAGCACCATGTTAAGTAATAGTGTGCTTTCATCCATAAGTTTTTACCATTCCATTGTGTGTGTGTGTTATGCAATGCCACGACCACATGTGCAGGGTGTGGTATTTTATTGCATGCTTTTCAAAATTTGCTTATGGCACTTGACTCCTGACTTTTTTGTAGGGACACATGTTGAAACTCAAAGGAACTCTAATGCTTGCGAACTCTGATGAACTTGCTGCAATCCAAGCATTGAGGCTCAAAAGCTCTGAGAAAATAAAATGACCAGAGACCATAATGGATTCCGTAAACTTCTTATTGTACTGACAAAGGCTGGCAAAGTGATAGCTCTGCATACAGGAGATGGACGTATTATCTGGTCAAACTTGCTGCCATCCCTTCGTGCTTCTAATCTGGTGAAATGCCTTCTGCCTTGAGGATTTACCAATGGCAGGTTCCCCATCACCGTGTGATGCTTGAGAACCCGTCCATACTTGTTGTGGCAGATCTGGAGCAGATTCTGTAGCTCCTGGTGTCCTCTCTATTCTTGATTCATATTCCGGAGAGGAACTTAACTCTCAAAGATTTGATCATTCTGTTGTCCAAATTATTCCATTGACACTGAAGGATCATCTGAACAGCGTCTGCATCCTCATTGTGATTCCAACTCCCATGCTCACCTATATCCAAGATCTCTGGATGCCCTCAATTTGTTTCTTCAAGAAATGTCAAATCTGTATTTCTACACCATAGATATTCAGAAAAATGCTATGAGAGGGTATTCATTACATAAGTCATGTGACCAAAATTTGGATGATGAGTACTGCTTTAGTACAATGGAGTTATGGTCTATCATTTTCCCTTCTGATGCAGAAAGGATTGCTATCTCAGAAACACGAAAGATGAGTGAGGTCTGTTCATTCCCTCTGTTTGCTGTTCATGTTAAGTATCCCTACATTTTGTTTAAAATAACTTATAATATGAGCTTTGCTTGTTTCTTTCTCCCTAAAGGTTGTTCATACTCAAGCAAAGATCATAGCAGATCAAGATGTGATGTATAAGTATTTATCAAAGAATTTAGTTTATGTTGCTACGGTGTCTCCTAAAGCTGCTGGTGAAATTGGATCTGTGGCACCTGAAGAAGCTTCACTCGTGGCATATCTTATTGATGCTGTCACCGGACGCATACTGCACCGTGTGACTCATCATGGTGCACAAGGCCCTGTGCATGCTGTGAGTATAACTGTACCTTCTATTCTTTTGCCATAATCCCTTTCAGTCCCAAATTGGGTATGAGTTAATTATGAACTCTTTTCATCTCCTCAACAATATTTGGCATGCTTGATTTCTGAGACACTCACAACAAGCTATAATTTCTGGAATTTCTTGCACATCTTCATATCTTTGTTTTAAAGTACTCTTTACTACGTGTCAACGTGCTTATTGCTTTTGTGTTTTCAAGGTTGTAAGCGAGAACTGGGTTGTCTATCATTATTTCAACCTCCGAGCTCACAGATTTGAAATTGCAGTGATTGAGATATATGACCAATCTAGGGCGGTATGGCTTATGCACATTGTTGTAATTATATAAGCTGATTTAGCTTTTTTTGGTGGTGGTGGTAGTATTAACTGCACTAAGTTGTTCACACAGGACAATAAAGATGTCATGAAGCTCATACTTGGAAGCATAATTTGTCTGCACCAATTACTTCTTATTCCTGCCCAGAGGTGATGGTGAAATCCCAGTCATACTTTTTTAGTCATTCAGTGAAAGCAATGGCAGTTACACAAACAGCTAAGGGTATAACTTCCAAGCAGCTTCTCATTGGCACGATTGGTGACCAGGTCTGTTGTCTTATTTAATTACTGATTCTCGTTATCATTGGTGTTTCAAATTTGTAAAAGAAAAAGATAGAGATGAGTGTTTAAGTTACCATCCCATCTGAACCCAATTAAAAAAAGATCTTAGTATTGTTATTTGAACACAAAGTATTAAACTCTATTTAGTTTTTTTTAATGTAAGGTTAATTGTCGAGTTGCAAAATGCATATATCAGGCCGTCATTACTTGGCTCCTATGCATGGACACTACAAGTCATTGTACATTTGTTACCCTTGTTGGATGCAGACATGGTTTTAGACCTCCTATATGTGCTTCCTACCATATAAGGGAAATTGATGCACCCCCTATGTTAGTTCCTTTGAGCATTATGTACATTTAATGTTTTCATTTGAAAAAGTGGGTTTGAGTGATGTTTCTAATTAGATGTCTTATTCAATACAACCAAAAACATGTGCTCTGATTCAATTTTAACTTGGGATAGTTATGCTTGCTAAAACATGGTTTCACTCTCTCGGAACCTCGTATGCACTTGTACCCACCAATTAGTAGTTTATCCCCGTACGGAGCTAATTGAAGTAGCACATGAATTCAGCAATAAAAATTTATGCCAACATAGCCCCAGTTCTTGGGCCAAGCTTAATTTTCAGTTGACCACATTCACTTGACCATAGGTTATGAAGTGCACACAAAACCTATGCATCACAAATCAAGCCTGTTAAGTTCGATGGCATCTGCTTGATTCAATATTAGTTTGAGATAGCAGATTTCCATCTTTTTAAACAAGATAGCTGGCTATTTGATATGGAGTGTACAGATGCTTGAATTATATTCTTATGAACATATTACATATGGCAGGTTTTGGCACTTGACAAGCGCTTTCTTGACCCGCGTCGTACATTGAATCCTACACAGCAAGAGAAAGAAGAGGGCATTATACCATTAACAGATTCTTTGCCTATTATTCCACAGGTATTTCTTTTGTCTTAATTAAAAGTTCTGGTGCCATGCCTACCACCACTGGCTGTGCAAGCTTCCGTGAGATTAGGCTTTAGGCTTGTGTTGCGCTGTTTCTTGTTTCCCTTTTCTGTTTCTTGTGGGAGGCGTGGCATTATGGCCCAGCTTCTCACTCTCTTGTAAATATACCTGCTTCTCCTCTTAATGCAAAAACCTTCTCCAAAAAAAGGTTCTGCCTTCGCATTTTACTTTGGTCATTTTTGTAATAATTGTTTGATGTGAATGTGAGTAATGGGCTTGCCCATGTCTGTGAGGGCCATTATGGCTCAGATGTACCCTTTCTTTTCTTTTCTTTTCTATTTTAAAAGAGGGGTCTTTTTATCTTCTCTTTTTATGTAGAAGTAGAAAAGGCCAACCCAAAATAGTGGTCAACAAAGATAGATTGTCTACGTTTTGAAGTGAATTGTCTGATGGACTGGTCTAGTAACTATAACGAGTGTCTACTGAAGTTCTTATTATCGAGTATAATTGTATAAATAAAACTTACACAATCAACATACTGGGACATAGACAACCTCGGTTGCGGCATTAAGTATGGGTTTCCATTACGCTTGTGCACAACACAGCTAACACAAGATGTTTTCAGCACACTGGGAACATAGACTAGACAACCTTGGTTGCATAGTTAACGTATGGCGCTTCTTCATGTACAAGAATACATTTATCATTTATGATACATTAAGACCTCTGCAAGGTTTTACCCATGAATTTATCCATTGGAGTTCCATTACTAGCTTGTGCACAGTACACCTAGTTATTACCAGGTCAGCACATCTTGTTAAAGTAGTTTGCCCATGAACTCTTCTCTTTGAAACTCTTGCCCATTAACTAATCGATCATTATTCATTCTGCTTATGTCATTTTTTCCTGCAGTCTTATGTGACTCACTCTCTTCAAGTGGAAGCCCTGCGAGGAATTGTTGCTATTCCTGCAAAGTTGGAGTCCACCACTCTTGTTTTCACGTATGGTGTTGATCTGTTCTTCACCCGGCTTGCTCCGTCAAGAACCTATGATTCACTCACTGACGAATTCAGCTATGCACTTCTTCTAATCACAATTGCCGCACTGGTTGCTGCCCTTATTGTTACTTGGATCTGGTCTGAGAAAAAGGAGTTGAGAGACAAGTGGAGGTAAGTGGGGCCTCAACATTCTGATACGGATGAAATTTTGGGCCCTAGTCAGCATCCTTTTTTCCTCCTTTTTGTTGCTAGTGCTAGGGTTTGTCTCACTTTTGACTAGGCGCCATTATTATGTAACATGACAGTAAAGCCTATTTGCTGGGATGACACTGCATATGCTTTATAGGAAAGAGAACTAGCAGAGCGCGAGTGGCGCGCAGGACATAAGTTTTAAAATGTACCATTCTGATGAAACTGCAGCAGAATAGTAGTAATTGCTGTCGATAGAAGTGCTATTTCTCTTGTAACTTCTTGAACACCTTTTCTGAATAGAAATCGGATTTGTCTCCTTTGTTCTTGTCATTATTTTTGTTGTCGGCCTGTGATAGCCTGGCCCAGAAGATCCTCACTGTTTGTTTTGTGCTAGCTCCATTTTGTGGTACGAGACATACATATAAGTTATAGAAGTCACTCTTAAGGTGTTGTAGCAACTATACTCGAGACATACCCATAGCTTCGGTATCAGATATGTGATGGTAGCTAGTGAATGAGAAGTCGGCCGCTTTCTGAAGATTGGCAGTGCGAGTGCCCTTACCAGGCGTTCTTTTGATAATACCGAGAAGCTGTACCGCTGCATATTGTTGGCAGCCTAGCCCTGGATCTTTATGCTTTAAAGTGTTGGCATAGTAGTTCTTGTTCTTTGGTGGGTCTCTGTCAGGATGTCTGCTACACTTAGCTCGTAGGCCCAGAGCTCACATTGCCTTCTGCTAGCAACCAATGCCTATAAGTTTAGTTGAGGGATTTGGGATTTTCCAAAGTACAAACTATTTCAGGATTTATTTTTTCTAGTTTACCGCAGGAATTGAACTGGTGTTCCAAAGAGGCCGTAAGTGATGGTTTTCTGGTTGTGGTATGGTCTTGTTGGTTGTGGTCGCATCGGCGAGCTCCAGCAGGCACATGGTGGCAGAAAAGCGGATGTGAGATGTCTGCCATGATCGGGAAAGAAGAGTAAAAATGGAAGCTTTTCTAGCCGAAGATGGAAGTTTAAGTTCTCGGCTCATGCAGGAGTCATATCCATCTTCTGGACCTTTTGCTTTTCTTTACTTCGTTTTCCCTTCTTAGCGATGGATTCAGGTGCTAGATTCTTCTTTCTCCGGAGTGCACACTTCTGACCAATCATGTGCTCTTGGCTTGTGGAAAGCACGGAGCCACGGACGGAGCCTACTACAACCCTACTGGACTCAGCTTTTGTCACGGTCTCGTTCTGGAGCCAGTAATCGAGTCCATAATCCACGGTCTTAGCGATAGAAGCGACCCATTTTATGCTTTGATCTTTAAATTTGTCCAACCCAGGTCAATTCTTCGCATCTTTTGCTTTGCCTTAGCTACGCCTTAGCACTGAATATAGCTGCATCAGCTAGGTGCCAACCTTTACTGGTTTGATGTCCAGTACCTCAGGTTCTGGATGCACTAGCGAAGTAATGTACGATGTGAAGCCTCCTTTTCTTTTACATGTAATTTTGGACCACCACTGTGCAATTACAAACCGAAGGTAGACACATGCAATGTGTGGCTGTCTGCCCAGTGCCTATGCTCATTCTGTCTGTACGAGATGGCGCATTTTGCATGATCTTGATCTGGTAGATGAAAGGCGTATTCGACCCCGACACGGCATATGAGGTTGGCGCTGATGAGTGGAAAATGGCTGCTTCGAATGAGCCTGCAAGCTCGAACGGCTACTCGAGTAAACTGTTCTGAAAAATGTGTCACTGGTGGAGTAGCGGTGGTGAAGAAGACCATGATGCCACCGGCCACTGGGTCACGTAGCTTGCGTCGGGGTTATCAAATCTCTTGCGGTCGCAAGGCTCGAAACCAAGCAGATTTTGCACGTAGGGTCCTCCTTAAGTGCTCGACCTCGCTGTCAGTTTGTGTCTGCAGATCAGTGCCGTCTGGTAGGTTCGTTTAAATGAAGCCCCTTATCTAAGTGCATGGATTTCTTGTGAGTAATGTGCGGGCTAGCGCCCGCAGTTAATAGGGGCACAACATAGACAGGGGCGGATCCCAGAAAATAAGATAACCGTATGCTTTAACCTCACTTTATAGGGTCATCAAGGAAAGAAGTATATTGTACTCCCCAGAAATATCGCTAATGTCCATTTAACCCCGTATTTGATATCATATGGAAGATTGTCTTTTGGTCTCTTTAACCTCTCGAGCTCGTTGGACTGGTTAGAGTACGAGGTGAAGTTGTCAGCAACACAAAAGTGGTGATAGCGGCGGAGCCGAGAGAGGAGACCGCACCAGAGTAGTTAGGGTTGTGAGGCAGAGCCTTCGGTGACACAGAAACAACGACGGTGACAGAGCCAAGAGAAGAGGCCTCCACTACTATAGAAACTCATATTCATGACATACATTAACGACGGATATTCTTCTTCTATCAATGATGGGTCAGAAGAAGAACCGGTCATTGATAACTTCACCAGATGCCTACGGGCATTCCCAACAAAATTATCAATGACGGTTTAGTTAAGAGCCCGTCATGATAGCTCTTATTGATGGTCCACTTTGAGACCCGTCGTTGATGACTTTGGACCACCACTGTGCAATTACATTCATCTAATCATCATTGTTTATTTGATTCCCTTGGGCTACAGAGAAGCGCACTAGGGAAATCGCCCTTTCCTGACCGGACTCCCTAGGGGCTGTTCCATAGGGTTGGCACTAGGGGAACACTATCCCTATGGTTTTTGGCATGTTCCCAAGAGTATGTGGCACAAGGGAAACTTGTGATTTCTAGTAGTGTTAGGTTAATATTTTGCACGAGGTATAGTACGAATCATAACCGTCCTATTTCTGAGTAGTGGAACCTCTCTTCCTCCTCAAAAGAGTAAAATAAAGAAAGTCCCTTGTGAGATAAGTTAGATCTAATGTGTAATCCAGTCTATGGGTGTTACTTCAAGGGGGGGGGAGGGGAGGGTGATTCTTGGCGATTTTGCTGGATGAGCCGAAGTGTGCCTCCGACCTCCACGTTCCCACGTCCATCTCTGATGAGGGGTCATAGGAGTTGGAGCCCTCGACTCCATAGGAGGGCCGTGAGTCATGCATGCAGGTGATGTGGAATGGGAGGATCGCTGGACGATGTTCACCAAGCGGCATAGCGGTAAGGCCGCATCCGTGAGCACTGAGTCGGCTTTGGTAGGTCGTCCATGGCAAGGTCTCCTACCTCCACCGCAGATCTCACCATTGATGATGCTTTGGGGTGGCGCTTGCGGCGGCTGGCTCAGATCCCTAGCGACCAGGTCTGGTCCATAAGGGAGAAGTTGTGCTGCGAGCTGCCTTCAGTCATATGTGGCCCATCACCCTAGGACGGTCGGTACGAGTGGTCCCACCTTGCCTAATAGGCCAATTGCAGGCCGAGCCGATCCTTAGAATCTGACAGGCATAGGGCACCATGGACGCTCGCTTCGCTCATCATTCACCCACATGTGGCGTCGCGGTCAGATCAGGAAAGGTCTTGACCAACGAAGTTATGCATCGGTGCTGGCTCCTTTGACGTTGATGGATTGTCGTGGAAGTCGCAGAAATAGGGAAAACTCTGGAGGTGGTCACGGTGGCAGTCATGGAATCGGTGGTGGCAGCAAGGGCGGGAACCATGCTGGCGGGGCTAGAGTTCATGGGCTTCATGGCGGTGCACTTGTTGGCAACCCGGCGATGGTAGTAATTATGGCGGGAGCACCGGGAATGCCGTTGCGCGAGCCCGCCGCTGGGCGCCCAGGCCGCAGTGGTCACGGCCGTGGGTGGGGGTGGACGTGTGCATCGACACTCCTCCATCGACCGGCATGAGGAGCTACCGGCGCGAGGCATTGTGCCAAGTCACGGGCGTGCTACGCAACCCAGCAGTAATGCGCTCTGTCTCTGGAAGTACTTGTGCGGCACAGGCTGATGCAGTCCTTTCTCCGCCGACTATGCATATGGCTAAGGAAGCAATGGATGGAGATGTTGGACAGGAAGACGGCAAGAAAGGCAAAGGAAGGAAGCTGTTTAGTGATGTTTGCTAGGCCTCAAATCACCTGGCAAAGCTATGCCCTCTTCCGCGCCTCCCCAAGTCGGTAGCGGCCATGTTCGGCTTCAGAGTCGATGGACTTGGCTTCTACTACTTCCCACCTCCAAACAACCCCAATGTACTTAAGGAGTCCACGTCTTGCTTGTTTAAAGTTTTGGACGGCACTCTGTTTACTGATCGCTTGATCTTGGAACTGAAATGAGTTGTACCCGTTGATGATTGGGAGTGGGACGTACAAGAGCATGAGGACCATATCCCAAGCTAATATCCCGAGTTAGCTCGCCTATGGGTGGCAGCTCCATTTCAGCACCAAGCGTCATTGGAGGCTTTATCGACACGAGCATCGTCCCCAGCCCCCACTGGAGAGGAGATGTTTCAGCTGTGCACCAAGGCTGGGTATACCCAGGAGGATGCAGTGGCCATGGCATATGGAGGTGATTCTCCACTATCGCCGTTACCGCACTCTCGGGATTGCCGAGAGCGCTATTTCCAGCGGACTTCATCCAGGCCAACGTCGGGGTCTCAAGAGGAGCTACGACACAATCAGTGTATCAGCCGCCACCCTGACGCAGATGATATGACAATGGAGAAGGCAGCTCGTCAAGCAAAAATCAGGCATTTAGAGGAGCTGTCAAGCATTTCTTTTACCCATGTACCGCATTCTATCATCGTTTCTAATATGGCTAGGATAGGTATTTCTCTCGGTTCTAATGAGGCTGATATTTGTAGTTCAATAGAGTTACTTAAGAAATTAGAAGTTGACCGCTAAAGAGCCTCCTGTTTTGATAAGGTTGCGGCTCAATCTTTGAATCCTACCATTGATTCTGAAAACGATGAAAAAGCACATCTAAGCATTTCCTCCGTCGACCACCTTTCTACGGATTTGGTGGAGGAACAAGTAGATGATGGGGACATCAAAACACTTTCAAGATTGAAACCCCATAAATCTAAGGCCCGTACGGCCAAAAGAAAGATCCACGTGTATTTGAGCCACACCTCTAAAACCAAAGTTTCCAAATGAAATGTGTTTTCTAGAATAGCAGAGGTCTCGCCGACCTAGCTAAACATCATCATATTTTCGGACATGATGAAGGAAAAAAAATCTTGGTTTTGCAGCTTTTTCTTCACCTGTAGGGACAATTTTTCTTCATCTGTCCTAGAGATGCTTTGTGGCCGCTATTTCTTATGGAATTGTATTGCACCCTAGGGACAGTCGGGGTATTCTTCTTGGGAAGGTAACACTGTTTGATATTGTTTCGATTGACCCTAGAAACTATTATCTTAAGCTCCATCTAAAAGATAAAGATGATGGATTCCAATAGGTTCTTATTGTTATCTATGGGGCAGCACAGCCAGAACATAAAGACTAATTCCTGGTAGAATTGGCCAACTTCTGCATAACTTCTACAACCCCCTTTTAGTTGGGGGTGATTTTAACATTATCCGTAGACAAAGGGAGAGAAATAATGATAGATTTGATGTCCGATGGCCCTTCTTGTTCAATGCTATTAATGACAGTTTAGATTTGACTTTCTAGCAAAAAATTTACATGGGCCAATTCCCTAGCGAATCAAACATTCAAGAAGTTAGATCGATTCCTCATGAGCATTGATTTTGGGCGGGGAGTTCCCATGTGTCACTGTGCATGCTCTTTATCGGATCATACTCCCCTTCTAATCGATACTGGTGCCACTTCTATTTGGGGAACCAATAGTTGTTCAAGTTCAAACTCAGGTGGCTATCCCAGGATGGCTTTGTCGATATGGTGTCGCAGGTGTGGCAGCGAGAGGTTCGTGGTAGGACGCAATCGAACGCTGGCAGCACAAGGTCCGCTCACTCCAACAATTTCTTCAAGGATGGGTAAAACATACAAGTGGATTGTAGAAAAAGGAGAAAAAAGCGGCTGCTCCACCTCATTGTGTAGCATGATAAGCTTGTCGAGTAGGGTAGGTTGCCGAATGAGGGGTCTGAACTCAACCGGCAATCTAATGAGTTGCTAGCAAAACTATTGCGGGAGGAAGAGCTTAAATGGTATCAACGGGCAAAGGTGAAGCACCTCTTAGAAGGGGACTAATACAAAATAGTTTCACCATATACAGCGAATTCTAGCTTTCGCAGGATGAAGGAATCCTTCATAAAGAGCATTGCATCCGTGACTATATTACACGCTATTATAAGAATCTCTTCGGTCCCTATGAGCAAAACCACTTTTCGATGGTGGAGCACATGACAGTGGACGTACCTCAAGTTTCATAGGTGGAGAATGAATTGCTTACTGCACCTTCACGGAAGCAGAGATTCAGGATGCAGTATTCTCTATAATGCATAATAGGGCATCAAATCTAGATGGTTTCTCGGCTAAGTTTTATCAAACATTTTGGGAGGTCACTAAGGGTGACCTTTTAGCACTCCTTGAGGAAATTCATAATGGAGTGCTTCCTTTGTACCGCCTGAATTTTGGCATAATTGCACTACTTCATAAGAAGGCCGATTCGTGTCGCATTCAACAATGCAGGCCCATTTGCCTGCCTAATGTCAGTTCTAAATTTTTTACACAAGTTGGCATGAATTGGATTGCACGCATTGCACATAATGTGATTAGACCGACACAGACAACCTTTTTGTCGGGTCGCTCCATTATGGAGGGGGTTGTGGTATTACATGAAGCCATCCATGAGCTGCATAGGAAGAAACTTGACGGCGTCATTTTAAAATAGACATTGAGAAAGCATATGACAAAGTCAATTGTTATTTTCACTATCAAACGCTCTAGATAAAAGGTTTTTCCACCAAATGGCGTGGGTGGGAGGCGATTGTGCAGGGTGGGAGTGTCACCATCAAGGTCAACGATGATGTTGGGCCCTTTTATCAAACCCACAAAGGGTTGCGACAGGGGGACCCCATGTCTCTTGTGTAATTCAACCTTATTGCTTACTCCTCTGATTCATAATATAAGTAGTTCTAGGACTCCAATGCACATTTATGTCAGTTTTTTCCTAGTCTACCCCTCCTTAATTGTTATGGTTAATGAGCTCTTTTCTCATGTTTGCATATTCTAAATTATTTATGGCGTGAAAGACAAGGATAATAGTGTCATTTGGTACATTAACTAACCCCTCCTTAATTCTTGTGCCCAAGTCTAAAACTACTTATATTATGAATCAGAGGGAGTATATGTTAGCCATTTTTATTGACAGGGCCAAGGTGGCTTGTCAGATCACAGTTGTCATGCCACATCTAGTCAAGTGCAATTTGTTTATTTTATAATATGCCAATGATACCATCTTTTTTATGGATCACAACATTAACAAGACCACTAATATGAAACTACTCCTTTGTGTTTTTGAACAATTATCAGGCCTGAAAATAAACTTCCACAAAAGTGAAATCTACTATTTTGGTAAAGCCAAAGACTACGAGGCACAATACATGCAAATTTTTGAGTGTGGTGTGGGGACTTTCCCATTCTGATATCTTGGCATTCATATTCACTTCACGAAATTACTGAACAGACACTGAAAGGAGGTGGAAGATAGATTCGAGAAACGGCTAAGTAGTTGGAAGAGACGTCATCTCATGAGTGGAGGTCGTCTAGTTTTAATTAACTCAGTGTTCAGCAACCTACCCATGTTCATGCTCTACTTTCTTGAGGTGTCAGCAGGGGTGCACAAATGGTTGAACCTCTATTTTTCCAGGTTTTTTCTGGTAGAGTGACAATCATAAGCGCAAGTATAGATTGGCTAAGTGAGGTATTTTGACCCAGCCTAAAGATACAGGAGCTCTTGGTATTCAGGATCTTGTTTTGAAAAACAAATGCCTTCTGAGTAAATGGCTTTTTACTCAATGGAGATGGAATAAAGCATGAGGTCCTAAGGTAAATTATTTAAAGGGCAGGCCATTGTGTACCCTCACCGGCAAACCCGTAGCCTCCCAATTTTGGAGTGGGTTAATGAAGGTGAAACAAGAATTTCTACACTTTGGCACCTTACAGCCAAGAGTGGGCTTTAAGTACGTTTTTGGGAGGATAAATGGCTGCTCAGAATTCCTCTAAAGGATAAATTTTCTAGCCTTTTTCACAGTTGTGGAGGTCATGAGCATAGCCCCCTTAATATTTCTTTTAGAAGGGCCATTCTTGGACCAAAACTTGTAGCTTGGCAGCTCTCTCAGATTGCACACTTAAACCTTACAGTGGGGAGGGATGTCTTCCAATGGAGCGTCATCTCTAATAGGCAATTTTTGGTACAGTCGATGTACTCTGTACTAGGGAACTTTCAGGTCGAATTTCGTTGCAAATTATTGTGGCAGTTGAAAATTCTACTTAAAATTAAAAAAATTATGGTATGTGAGTAGAGGGATTATTTTTATTAAAGATAACCTCAAAAAGAGGAACTAGACGGGTTCTCCACTTTGTGCTTTTTGTTGTCATGCTGAAACCATCCAACATCTTTCTATAAAGTGTCATTTCGCACCTATTGCTTGGCAAACGATCTTCATTACTTTTGGCATTCCTCCACCTCAAAGTATAACTCACTGTAAAGACCCTCTTGTGTAATAGCATGTAAATAAGATCAGTGATAAAGTGTAATAAAATGTTTCTTATCATCTCATCTCAGCATATAAATAAACTAAAAAATAACTCAAATTAAAACCATGCTAGCTTTTACCTAGAATCAACTCAAATAAATTTGTGAAACCAAAATCATTGAAATTTCTTTTCAACAATTTTTATAAGTTGTAAACATCTCAGAGAAGCTCTCTTAGAATTTTCAAGTTATTATGTACATATTTAAATAAAAAAATTCAAAATAATTTCAAATGTATAAAATTGAAATACCTTAATTAAGTAAATTTCCACCTATTCAAATTTTGCCAAATTTTATATCTGAGGGTTATTTATATCCCTGAACTCAAATATACATTTAAAAAACATATTTTGCAAGTATTTGAACCACCTATAGTGCAAACCTAAGTTTAGATAATTTTGCATTTATGTTTAAATGACAATCCAAACTAAATTATTTTAATCTGAGAAAATTCAAGGAGAATATAAATATCCAAAGGATACTCCATGAATTTTTCCAAATTTAAAAACTCAAATTGAATGCTTCCTTAGTCAAACCCTAGAAGAAAACAAATATAAAACTAAAAGAAAAAGAAAATAAAACGTTACCTCCTCTAGGCCGGCTTTGACCCACTTTCCCACCAAACTTGGTCCAGCCCCTTTTCCTCCCCTGGTTGCTAGCACCTGCACAACCCAGCTCTCCCTCTCTTCTTGGGCTGAGCCCAGGTCCACCAGTGGGCGCCTTTCTTCTTCTCGCTTCCCACGGGAGAAGGCACCCCTCCCTTGACAACGCCAACTCCTTCCACTAGCAAGCGGGGCCCACTTGCTAGGTCCCCATTTACACGTGTCCCAGAAATGTGTCGCGCGACGCCCGAGCACGACAACGTCACTGGCATCGCTCTTCTCTCTCTAGCCCTATTTTAGCTCCTCTCGGCCTCTCTACTCTCTCTTTCTTCCTGTTTGCCACACCGATGCAAGCCACTGGCTTCCTCTTCCTCCTCACCAGTGTTCCCACCTCCTCTCCATCACCGGAGTTCTGTCAAACATCATGTCACTAGAGGTGAAATCACATCTTGAAACCTTGCCAATTAAACTCTACTTCATACCTGGATCTCACTCCTCATTTTAATTTTAAAATCGTGCAAGGAATTGCCAGATTGAGGCATTCTTCCCCAATTCTAGTGAGTCACTGTTGTGGCCAAGTCATTTGCCTGGTGAGACACCATTCACTTGCTCGTGCACTTGTCAATTTCGGGGCATTGTGATCTCCTTTCTTTCCTCTCTAACATCATCTTCTACCTATGCAAGCTGGCCACTCTTGTCGTCAAGCTAGGAGCCTCCGCCACCATTGAGGTGGAGTTTATCACCGGTGCTACTCTCGAAGCAACCGAAGACCTTGACGAGTTCATGGAGGCCCTTGAAGTTTCCTCGATGACCATGAAGATTTCTTCACTGGTCTACTTCTTTTCCCCTTGATCCCAACAAACTGTAGCTGTCATCCCTGTTGCAGCCGGTAATGGTGACCTCACTAGCCTCGGCCAAACTACCTTTTACTTCAAGGTAGTGGACCGCACTGGTTGCACGCTTTTCCCCCTCTTCCTCCCTCTTTTTCTTGCCCAACATCTTTTCCCTCTGTTTTGCGCTGCCACTGTCGGCCAGCCAATCGCTATCCCCAGCAAGCTCTTGGCCACCATGTTCACACCGCCAAGGTCACGAGGTCTCCTGGAGGCGAGTTCTACAAAAAGCGGGCTTAGGCAGGCCCTATGCGGTTGGACTCACCGAAGCATGCGCATGGTGCGGGTGAGCTACCAGCCGACCTGATCATGCGGTTGGACTGACCATTATGGCCGATCTGACCGTTGGCATTACGACTGGTACAGTCGTTGTGATGTATGGTCGGCTAGGGTTAGTTCAGAGTTATCTTAGGGTTAGCTTAGGTTAGGGTTAGAACTAACTGAGGATGCTAATCCTAGCATGAACATGTGGTCCTAGGCAAGCTAAGTGATAATTAAATTGGTTTTAAAAATATGTGAGTATGAACACAGGGTCCCACACCTTAAATCACTCGAATAAATAAAACTGTTCAAAATAAATATTGACAGGTGGACCCCATATGTCATAGGCTTATGAATTTAAATAAAAAGAAAAATGAATCCTACTGTGTATGAGAAGTGGGCCCAAAAGCCAATTGGCCAGTCAATGTTGACCCTTGGTCCAACATGTCATCCACTTTGACTAGTATGAAGCTAAGTAATAAAAGGTTTTATATATTTATTTTACTGAGAAAAAGACAGAAAATACTAAAAATGTTTTACTTGTAAAAATTGTGAAAACTTCATATAAACTCCAAATGATATGATTATTTTTTGTAAATTCATATTTTAATTTGTATAATTTAATATTATAGATTTCATTCATGTTACTTTTATGAAATTTTTTGAAATTCCTAAATTTCTCTCAAACCCTAACATTTAAATTGAAATCTTAAAAATTCCATAACTTGAATTCTATAAATCAGAATTGAACCAAACCAATTGCACTAGTTTCATAAATTAATTTGCTACATTTTTAGATGCCTTTTGTGCATAATATATTCTCAAATTTTCTGGTATTGATCGATAGCTTCTTTTTGCGTTTCTAGCGTTTCGATAATCTTTTCGGTAGGACCCAGCAATGAATAATTATACGAGGGTGATCCTCAGTACGATCACGAGTATTACCAGCAAGGAAAACAATGCAAGCTCAGTAATATTCCTAAACTAATTTATACTATGGTTATGAATGATATTGCTATGCTTGGTTGCATATTGTTAATTGTTGGTAATTGTGATGGATGGAATCACTAGCATGTTAGGGTTGTGATTTTGGATCATGACCTGTGGTTCATGACATTAACTTGGACTATTGAACTACTAAACCTAATAAGTGAGGTGTGAGAACCAGAGTTTTGCTTCCACATATTTGATCGATGGGCGAGGTGATCGTAAGCACCCGAATCGTCCAGTGTTATGCGGGAGTGCCAATAAGTCATCCACGGTGGAAATGTTATGCGGAAGTGCCGATAAGTCGTAGTCGACCAACTTCCTAATTAGTCAAGTCTTGGTTAACTTGGTCAGAAAAATTGGTTAAGTCTTGGTTTACTTGATGTGATGTATATGGATGAAATTTTGGGTAATTTCAAATGCTTGCTGATATGAAAACTAATGGTCATGATGAATACATGTTGATATTGGTTTATCTTTTATGTTCATGTCATGCTTAAATATGTTGATGATGAAATACTTGTGTAGTATTTTAATTCTTGTTCATTGCCATAATTAAGTTAATTATGATGAGCTTACAAAGTATTGTTGCAAGTATGAAAGTACTTATAGGAATTCAATTCTTAAAATGTTACAGATGATCCTAACTTAGGGAGAACAACGATGCAGATAATGTCAAAACTGACAACTAGTTGCTCTATTTGCTCTTATCGGTTATATGTGGGTACGATGTGGCTTTTGGAGATAGTAGAGGCTGCCATCTCGGGTTTTTTTAAACATGTTCCGCTGCAGTTTGAATTTGTATCTTTCATCTGAACGACCTCTGAGTTGTGTTGGTTGTAAGTTAAATAATTGCCTTGAGTGTAGGATGTGTTTAGGTATCCTTAAACATTCTTTGTAGCTTTTTTTTGTGATATTCAAGTTGTTCATGTCGCACTCCATACACTAAGTGTATATGTCTTTAAAGTGTATGTGACAACCGTAAAGAATTAGGGTTGTTCTTTTGTTTCGATAAGAATGTTGATTTCTGGTTGAATGACCCGTTAGCTATGCAGGGTGTGAGTGATTGTACCGGACGTTTGAGTGACCCACTAGCCTTAGGGCTAGCTTAGGGTGAGGGTACAATTGCCAGGCTCCTCCGAGATCGTTATGTCTACCGGACCTGAGAATGTGCTAAGTCTTTATATGATTTTGGAATTGTATTCCGCTCTTATTGTGATGTGTGTCTACTTTGCTCGACTTGACCAGCCGTGACGCATGTGCCTAAGGCACTAATAAGACGAGCCTTTTGTATGCCATACACCTTGATCCAGAGGATGCTAGATCCGTGATTTTCAGCACGCGTGCGTGATATATATCCTGTCGTATGTTGTATGAGCTCATAGATATCTTTTGCATCGTGTGCTAGAGTTTTTATATAATTTGACTAGTGAACTAACATTTTTGTATATACTCATGGCTACGATCTTTTGGTACATATTTTGTCATAATTTCGACCACTTTAAATGCAAAGGCCAACATAGAGTTTTCTTTCGTTATTAAAAAAAGATAAGTTAGGTCTGTAGCGCCTTAAGGCTATCTCCGGTCCTAAACCGGTTCAAAAGAAAAAAGACAAACCTTCGAATCGATGTCCGTTTTCTTCCAGTGTATAAAATCAATTGCTGGGACCCACCTTATTAGAATAAAGAAAGAAGTAAAAGGTTGCCTGCTTTTTTCTTCCTTGCCCTGCTTCTCCCCTACCTCCCAACGCAACCTCCCAACCCATCCAAATCAATGCCAAGGGATGACGGAGGTCACAGAAAATGGATTCCTCGTACTAATCGGTGGCCATATATCCCATTTTCCCCTTCGATTAAGCCCTCTGCATCCTAACTTTTAAACCCTACATCTGCCCTTGTTACCCCCAACGGAGGAGAGAGCAGCGCTGAGGGAGAAGAGCATGCACAGGCAGAGCGAAACATACTTTCCTTTTCTATTGGCTTGGAACTAAACCACTTTGTTGGTTCGACCTCAAAGATTATTCTCTTCGAATTGCTTCCTCCAGTGTGTTGAACCGGTTCGAAGCTCCCTTCGAATCACTTTTCTGCAACATTGTGGATGACCTAAGTGCATAAAATGAAACAACATACCAAAGAATTGCGAGTGAGGACTTTTGGCATGTGAGCCCTTTCAAAATGTAAAGTCAAGAAGTGTGTTGGAACAATCCAACAAAATCATATAGTATGTGTTTGAGTACTATGCGCACTTTGCAAACTTTTGTGAAAAAGTATATTTTTATGTAATGTGCAAAAATGTAAGGATAAAAGACTAATAGCAATTTTTCGTGCATATTATTTTCTGCGGAAGCCACAATAACAAAAAAAATTTGCTCCATAATTTAGAAATGCACATATTATTCAAACATCTACATGTATAGATTTTTCACAGAACTTTTGGAATGCGAAAATTTTGTTTCTGAGCCGTGCTCACGTGAGCCCGGTCTCCTTTCCTTTCCCGGGAAAAAAAAACCATTTCTTGTGAGGAGACTTGCATTGTGGCAAAAATATAGTATTTGATTGAGCATATAATTAACTAGTTTTAAGGCTCATAGTGTTGTTTCTACCCCCTTATGGTAAAGTAGATTATCTCTACCTAAGTTGATTTGCATCATATATTCTCTCTCTTCTCTACATATTACAGAGATTTGTAGAAGAACTTAAAATAAGAATGCTCATCGTGACATAACATGTACCTTATAAAATTTGATATAAATTTTTTGTCATATGCATCCTGTGTAAAAAAACAAACTAGTACATCCTAAATACTTTTATTGTGTAGGACATATACGATTCCATCTACTATTACAAGGTACTTTTATTGTGTATGACAGGACCCCAAATTCAGAACCAACTCCTGCTGCGATACGGGATCCGAATACTCGAGCAAACCGTCCAGCACACCATACGCTTACCAAAACGTCGTATGCCTTCACTGCTGGATGATCCGACACCTAACCAATCCACCATATGCTTACCAGGCATCGCATGCATTCACGATTAGTTAAGCCGGGCAAGGACACACTTATCGCACGGAGGGGTTGACAATGAATTCAAAGTCCAGTAAAGAACTGATGCTACTCTTAATTTCACTAAGTAAAGTAATCTCGGAGGAGCCCGACCATCGTACCCACACCCTAACCTAGCCCGCAGACTAGTGGGTCGCTCGAAAGCCCGGTACGATAGCCCACACCCTGCCTAGCCGGAACTGCATCTCAGCTAGCGGGTCACTCAACCGAGAACACTTCCCGGAGTAAACATTAAGGGAAGGTGCCACTTCTTTACGATCAATTCCATATACTTCAACCATTCACGCACGGTATATGGAATGATCACATGTAACAACTTCATATCACAGGTCACACTCTAGTAGAAAGGAGTTATTCGGATACATAAATCATCTCCTACCCGAGGGAGGTTTTACATCACATAAACAATGACTCGAAGGTCATTTACAATTTTCAAACCTGAAAAACAGCAGCGAAAATAAATTGAAAACCCTTGAGATGGCAACCCAGCCATCTTCCTGAGAAACACGTAACCCACACGTGCGACCGCGAAAGACAAACTTGCAAAAAGAACATCACTTCTCGACAACATCGATCAGCAATGTAGGAATTTTCTATATTAGTCTCACCTGCAACGGTTTAGGAATTGAATTCCTTAAGTACTTTCGTACTTGCAAGATGCTTTGTAGGCTCATCCTAATTATCTTAAGCATGGCATTGAACAAGAATTAAATACTACACATGTAGTTTAGCATTAACACATGAAAACATGGCATGAGCATGAGCGATAAAACAATATCATCAAGCTATGGAAATCAACCAAGGTTCATCCATGTTAATCACATTGAGTCAAACAAGACCATTTAATTACGGTTGCACCAAGCAAGGCTCAACCAAAGGTGTAGTCAGGCAAGGCAAGCAAGACTTGCCCGACACGAGAGATGAATTGAGAATGTGTAAGTACAAGGTTGGCCGACCGTGACTTCCCAGCAAACTCAATTCAATCCCGCCGTGGGTGACGGGTAAAGCCCTAGGACACCGGTATCGGATCAGGTTTGCACCCTGCCAATCCATCAGTAGGTGATGGTACCCCGGCTCTCACAACTCCCAATTAGGGTTTCATATTTTATTAGTCCATTTAAAAGATTACCATTGATCTTACAATCATATTAACCCTACGATGCTAGTGATGCGCCCATCACAATAGCAATACAAACAATTTGCAATCAAGCAAACATCGCATTCAAAACCACAACATAAGGAATTAGGAATCTTATCGAGCTTTGCAGAGCTTGCCTCATTGCGGGGAGAAGTATGGTGATTATACGCAGGAATTCCATAATACTCGAAATACCAGTAAGAAGCAAATGACCTCCAAAAGAGAAAAGCAAACCTAAGAAGCTAATTTGAATATGGCAAGGATGCATAGATGTAACTACAATGAAAAGGAAGTATCGAGTTAACATAAGTATGCTAGTATTTCTACATTTCACTGCAGTTTTACTTATTTTATAACCTTAATATGACTGAGCCTTTAACATGGATGCCCTCATGCTTTGAGATATGAAACTAAAATAGAGGTGATAATCATAAAATCAATATTAAAGATGCAGGTTTGATAGATTAATAATAATTCATATTAATAAAGTTTAAATTTATGGAGTAATAACATAAGGTGGATTCCAATTGGAGCTAACATGAAATTTTAATCATTCATGTTTGAACATGTGGCTTAAAGGGGGATATTGGAATTCAGAAATGTCCGTGAATGGTAGCATGATTGAGATCTACATCATTGAATCATATATTTCAAGAGATGAATTTACAAAAAGAAATTACTTCTTTTGGAAATTATATGCATCTTCTATAAGCTTTTGAAGTGTAACTAGTTGTTAATTATTTCCTATCTTTTCCTTAGTAAATAACAATGGATCAAGTATTTTTATATTAACTGAAAATATTACTACTGGAAATGACATGTGGGGTCAAACTGATATATTCTTTCCTTTTTCTTATTTCCTTCAATGTTGAATTGTGGGTCCAGTCTGTCATAGAGAGGAAATTTATTACTTTAGTGTATCAGTTATGCTCACCCATGATTGATCGTCTTTAGCATTAGTTAGCTGAGGTAATCATGTATATTGACTGTAGCTGGCTGTCATTAACCAACTAACTCTATTAACTAGCAGGTGATTAGATATATTGGAAAGATCAATTGTTAGTCTTATCCACCGATCATCAGCCATTTAAGTTGCAACTAAACCAAGTGTTAGTTATTTTGGTTGCTGAATATTTCACTTAGTTGAAGGATTAAGGGATGGAACCGACTGCCATACTTTTGCATAAGTGTATATTAACCAACTGCAACTTACTTAATTGGATACCAGTGTAATAGAGATCTCAGCCAGGCATATATGTATCATCTCAGAGCCTACTTATTTGCTTACTATTGAGCTAAACTGGTAATTATGGAATACTTGGGTCATTAGCTAAATCCTTGGTCAGGTATCATCAGCATTATTCACCAGATCACATAACACACGTAGTTCTTGCAACTGAGCATTAGCCTCAATTAACCTGGCACTAGAATGTTACGCGGGTTGAGCCCACTAATCAGATATGCCTCTTCGGGCTCTACTTCCTCGGGGTCTTCTTCTTCTTCTTCTGAGTCAAGGGCAACTACCAAGCCATTTCCTACTTCATGGATTGGCGTGGAGTTGAGTGGTCCGGGTATGGTGCGAGAGGTTCCTGTGCCCGCAGTGAACTGGCTGATGTAGGCTCTGCTGTTGCCACAACGTCGCTTTGGTGGTGGCAGCAGCTCGTCTCCGCTCCCGACATGAATATCACAGGGCTTTGGTGGTACCTCGCTAGTGGCGGTAGCCCTTTGCTGGTGGGCGGTGGCCAACTTCAGCAGCCCACGTACACGATGTAGTTCTTCACGCACTTGCCCCAGCTCGACGAGGGCACGGTGAGTCATGGAGTCCTGAGCTTCCACGTAGCGTGCCAGATGTACTACTGTCGGGTCATCTTCATGGGTTGGTGGGGTGTACCAACGGACGTCCACTCGAAGAGGGTACTGCAGAATGTACCGGGTAGCCCTATGGTTGGCCAGCTCAATGATCTCATGGCGAAGGTGGGTTGGCGCCTTGTATGCTACCAACTAGGTGGCCTGGGTAGGGGATCGGCTCTGGTTCCCCACAAAGTTGTAGGCTCTGTTGTCTTCACTCCTTGTACCAAAGATGATGATGACCCTGGCCCAGTACTCCGTCACGGTCTCTGACGTCTTTTCCTGAAAGATGTAGTATTCCAGGATGGCCATGCCTCCGCATCTTTCGAGTGCTTCCCGAAGGAGCCGAGGAAATCCCGCAGTGGTGGCTGCACAAGTCTCACCGTATTTCTCAATCGTTCCCATCTGTATAATTTTTAAAACCAAGACTGAGGTAAGTAGAATGTCCACTGATATTCAGAAAATCTGTCAGGATAAGATGAATACTAGAAGGGATGAGAATACCAGAACTCATGCTTAAGTAGCTTGTTTCAACTTAGGAAAATAACTTATAACTCACATTTATCTAATGGCCATGCTAGCTAGGGTTTCCTACAGTCAGTATGACTCTGATACCAAGTTGTGGCGTACCCGGTTTTAAGGCCGAATAAACCCCTGTGTTTTCTGTACTGGTCCCATGATCAGTAGCCAGTACACACAAGAAGCTTGATAGCATTGTCATACAATACTGAGTATTTTACACAAATAGGCCATTATGGTTTTTATAGAACAATATAGCCGATTGGCTGAATAAAAGTCTGCAGCGGAAGATAGAGATAAATAGTTAAGCCCATCAATATGCCAACCCGACAGGCAACTGATTGGGGTAACGCCCTAGCTCTCAAAATCACTGTCGTCGTCATCGAAGTGATACTCCTCTTCATCTGGCCACATCAACAAGCCAGGTGAGTATTTTGAATGTACTCACAAGCAATTCCCACAGGAGAATAATACGGTAGTATTGCATGTAGGATTTGATTCAAAGGAGCAGCTCTATTGTAGGTTGCATATTGTGCGGGAAAGTAAGTTTTCAATTTAAATACAGGGGTAGTAGATTCTAAGGCAGTTTGAAGTTTATAGTATCTCAGAAGAACAAATCATCATACGAGGTAGTTTCCAATACCTCCTTTCTTTATCTCAATCCGATAGCTCCGCCTACCGCCGTCTAAGGTTGTGGCACCAGCCCGTACCACCCCTGATGGTATGACTGGCCCCTTTCTTCTGCAATTCCTTGCTACCTACCGTGTAGCATAAATTGCACTCTGTGGGCACGTCATGCCCACGTCCTTAATCCCTTACCCAGATTTTTGCAAACAAAACTCAGTCTAACCAATGTGTGGCCTTGCCTGTTCTTGTCCATAACCGAGAACGCGACTATTCGAATAGTTTTTAACACTCTGCAGAGGTTGTACGGCTTTACCCACAAGATGTAAGTCCCCCTTGTTGCCGAGCGCTACGAATACACTTCTCGAGGTATATCGGCAGGGCTATTACAACGAGACTTTTCACCCATTTTTGTACCAGAGCTGGACCCGCTAGATAAGATCTACCCAGTCCTCGCTTGTGCTCGGTGATGCCCGACCCCACAACCCGAAGTGGACTTATCCTTATGTCAAACCTCTCCCCACGTAATCACATGGAGATCCTCTAGGAATGCCAATCTACCTAGCACTCTCTTCCTACTGCCCACGGGTCCAGGCTTTAGTACTAGACGGGATATTAAGCCAAGTCCTTCCCATAAAGGCCATGTGGACGTACGGTGGGGAACTAGTTTAGCGGCACTAAGGCTCGGTCCTTGGTTGACTCGAGCAAGACTCCATGTTTATCCTCAACATCCCTGCTACCACATATTACTTTAACATCCCCCAAACTGCCCTTACAATTCTTACCCGAATCAAAATCATCCTCTATTTTATTTAGGGTTTTGGCAACAACATACTTTCAAACAGTCGCCTCGGAAAGTACTTACAATCTGAGGGTTTTAATTCCATGTCCGAGGGAGTTTGTATAAACCGAACAAATTAGGGTTTTCTCCATAGCAGGTCTAAGCATGGCTACTGCCTATATTCCTAAATACATTGCTGGACGTACGATGTGCAGCAATTGGTACTAGGGTTACGAGGATTTATGTATCGGACCTGAGTCATATGCAACTACAGGGTGTAGCTAGGTCTACATAAAATACTGTTGATACTCACATAGCATGCAGAGTTCATAAACAAAATAGTTAAGTTTTCACACATACAGGATCCAACATGATCAAGGTGGGAATGCTTGTCTGGCAGTTCTTGGTCTTGATTTTGACACAGAGGTGATTTCGGATCCTCTTGGCGCACGTACCTCACTCCGTCAACTACATGTTGGAAGAGCGTCGAATAAGAAACAAACAGAGCAACTTCAACAAATCCAAATAATGTGCATGTTCAAAAGAGAATGATGCTAATAGGGTGAGGCAATAAGGGTTTTGGGTTTACGGTGGTCGAATTAGGGTTTAGGGTTTTGGGAAGGCAGATCGACGGTTCAACTTTTAGGTCATTAACTTATAGGTATTTTAAGACGGAGCCTAGGAAGGATATATATGGATCCCAAGTTGATGGTAGGGTGCCGAGGTTTCAAATCTTAGGTCAAAGAAAGAAAGGAAAACCTTGAGCAAATGATATACATGTCATAAAATGAAAGTGCTCTTTGATCGGAGGGAGACCATGATACTTAAGACTCTATTCCAAGACATTTGCTTTGCTGACTTATTGAGTCTTATAGACATTTCAATATACTGGTAGTATGCAAGATTTATTTTAGGTTGCCCTAGAAATAAAGTATATGGGGTATATATTGCTTTTAAAGAAAAGAAAAGAATTGCCCTAAAACCTAATCCCTACTATTTTAATTTGAATGATTTAGAAATTGGTATTTTTTGTTTGAACAGAAAGTTAGGAAATATTTTTCCCTTCTAGGAACCGGAAATGAAATAGCAAGAACCGGTCTCGATCCTTATGAACCGGTTGAACCAGTAATAGACCGGCTCTGGAAAACCGCTCTCGGGCTGGAGTACGCTTTCTCTGGATTAGAAATACGCTTCTTGCACGGTGAAGACAGGAAGCCAGCAGGCGCAGCCACTTAACCTTGGCGGGCCTAGTTGGCGGGCCTAGTCGAGGCCTACGGTTCACCCGTGATGGTGTTGGGCCCTTACCGCTCCCGGCGAGACGGCCCAGGTTACTAGACAACCGACGCTCCCGCCGCTCTGTTCGACGGGATTTTGAGACCGGCGGTGGAGCTCCGGCGTGCGATTGGGGATTTTGGCAGTGGATGATCTCTTGAAAAATTGAGGCTAGATTTCAGAGAGGGAAGTGAATGGGAGTATCCGGGTGTTATTCATTGGCCTTAAGGGGTCTTGCTGTGGGCGAGTTTTGTGGAACCGATGGAGGGCGGGTGCTCGGTCAAAACGCAATGCAGTGATGCTTAGCAGGAATCCGTCGGTGCGTTGGCTTGGGACAAGCGAGGGGAGGTCTTGGGGAAGGCTCGTATGCTCAGGAGGAGGTTTTATAGGTGGAAGAGGGGGAAGCGGGTGCGGTAGCCACTGTACCAGCTCGTGCCCGATGACGTGACGGGGCAGAGGGGAATAGGGCGATGATGTGCTTGTGGGAAGGCACGGGGAGGGGCGTGGCACAATGCGGCGTGTGGGGCGGTGCTTCAAACGACGGTCGGCGTGGCCTCATGCTGTGAATGCATACTATGGCGAGGCCGGAGCGCGGCCAGTGCACGTGCCTGAATGGCATGAGCATGCCACGGTGTGCGCCGATGCGTCCGGGGGTGTCAGACCATGCCACTAGTACCAGGAAGACGTGTTCAGGGAGATGGGGAAAATTGGGCACCGATTTGTGCAGAAACACAGGAGGAGCTATAATGCCAACGTACTCTACCAGCCGAGTTTTAGGTTAGGAGGACAAAGAGGATCTTGGCTAGGGGAAAATTATAAAGCGGGTGAGTTGACGTGACAGATCAGGAGGTCCAGATTCATTGGGGCCTTTCTTTTAATGGTTTGGTTGTGATTTCATGCAAGGAACCATTTAGGGCTAAATTGTTCGATGCTAGCGATTCCTAATTCTTGAACATGACATGCCCATATTTTTGTATATTTACACTCCTAGAGATGTGGAGACTATCGTGGAATTTTATCAAAATTTTCTGAGAGTTATTTTTATGGGTTGTAGTTCATTGCGCAATTCTGCCCTAAATTTAATTATTTCCATATGTGAGTATTTTTGAATTGGGTATCCCTATATTATGTAATATTTAAGTTAGGGACAATATCGGGTTGTCCCATGAATTTTTCTAGAATTTTTGGAAAGGCCGAAGAGCGTTGGATCACTCGGTTAGGGATTCGGTCGAAATTTGATTTAATAGGAAAAAGGGGATCGGGGCATAGAATTAGGGTTTCCGAGGTGTGGTAAGGTGGGAAGGGTATATGAGGACTCACGGGAATCCATCCACCTTGGCTTGGGACTACTCGTTTGCAGGGTGCCGTTGGCACATCGGTGTATAATGTGTAGGTGTTGGGTTAAGAGGTATTCTCGCATTAGGGTTTATTCATGTATATGGCGCGTATGTGCAATGTTCAGGTATAATGGATCCATGCATGGTTGAAAATGTCCTAATATGTGAGGTCATGCTGGTATGCGGATTTCGAAAATCAGGGTGTGACACTAGCCAAGGACTAACTTCTAACTAACTCTCTTTCCTCGCCACTGTTTTGCTTTAACAATAATTAACTTGATCTTTTAACCCAGTTGACATGAACTCAGTAAGTTTCAATATGCCGAAGTCCAACAACTAACTGATCTTATCCGACCTTAGTGAACAACAGTTATTTTAATCACTTGTTAATTCGGCTAACTCCCTCTAACAATCTGGACAGCGCAATCATCAGTTGTATGGGTGTATATTCATCCGACAAGTAATTAGTGAACATCGATACTCTTTTTAACCAAACACAATTTGGACAAGGTTCACTTTGATTGACCGCCATCACAGCTTACCCACTGATTATTGAACCTAGCTCTCATCGGTTATACCGGTCTGATCGGTGGTGAGCAAGCACGGGGAAACACCACCGGGGAGAAGGGAGGGAAGAAATGGCATTGGAGACAGGTCTCACCCCGGCGATGCACGACAATTGGCAGCGGAGGTTGGAGGAGCAGGCTTTAGTGGGCGTAGCTCATGTTGCCGGAGAAGACGAGTTCGTCGCAGGGGCGTTGGGTTGGGCCGGAGAGGAGCTCGAGGATGACCTGCAAAGCGGCGGAGTAGCAGTGGGGGTCGACGGCAGTGTCGTCGATTGCGGAGCTCTCGGTGGTAGGGTTGAGGACGACCTGCAGCGGAGGAGCTTGACCCGGCGGTGTTGGTCTGACGCCGGTGTGGGGGAAGAAGCCGGCGAGGGTGGCGCGTTGGCAGACGAGGAGGCGCCGTGGGCGGGGTCATCGTCGAGTTGAGAGGCGGTGCGATGCACCGGCAAGAAACCAAGGGGAGCTCGGGGGCGCGCGGTGGCGAGGTGTGCAGCGGCGGCTTGTTGAGGACAAGTGGTGGAGGCGCGTCGGCAGCAGCCGCTGGTGGCGGTGGAGCAACCGAGGCGGGTGGCGAGTTGCTCAGGGGTAGCACTGGATAGAGGCGGCGAGGGCAACCGCCGGTGAGGAGGTCGGCGACGAACAGTTGGGCTGGCCGGAGGTGAGGATGTGGAGGGCGGATTCGGCGGCGGTGGCTTGGAGCTGGGCGAGGTGGGGGAATGTGGAGGGTTAGGGGCTGCATGGGGTGGTGAAGAAAGCAAGAAAAGGAATGGGGAAGGGGAGAAAAGGGAGGCTGGTTGCGGTGTGAACGGGCTGGGGTGGCCCAAGCTGCCCCCTAGCCCTTAACTATTTCTCTTTCTTCACTTTTTTTATTCTTTTTAGTTTCATTAGTATATATATATATATATTCTTTTATTCCTTATTTCTTTTCTGGTTTAGTTTTGGGATTTCAGTGTATATGGCTAAAAAGGAGGTTTTAAACTTTTGTAATCACCTAGGGTCAGTTAGACATACATGCTCTATAAAATTTTTGTAGGTGAAAAGAATATCATGTGGACTGTTTTAATATAGTTGGAAAAATTGTTTTAGACGTAGATCGGATATATTTGATTCTACGATATTTATTTTATTTGTACTAGTCCTGGTCAAGGTTGTAAGATTTTGGTTTGAACTAAGTTTTGAGCTCTGTATGCATGTAAGCGACAAAAGATTTACATGATTTCAACCTTGACCAAATTTTAGTGTGACACATGCGATGATGCAACCAAAATTAATTGTTTAACTCAGCCTGTATTCATTATCTTAATTCATTATATAATGTTTGGGCTGTTACAGTGTAGGGCAAAGAAGTGCAATTTTTTTTATCGTGTAGGACATATACAATTATATTTTGATAGTAAATTTTGTAAGTATACATTACATATAATAGTATGGTAAAGATTGATATCTTTTTTATATTCCTTCGTAACTCTTTAAAATGTGTAAAGTACAAAGAGAACGAAGAGTGCCAACCAAAGATTTTCTTATCTTAAGTTAATCCAGATATTCCCTCAAAAAACGATTAGCATTTTTGCCCTCGATTGTACTAATATTGAATGGAGAGAAGGTTGGCTGTCGGTTGATGTGAGCTTGAAGTAGCCGAGTGAACACTGAAGTGTGTGGGCCGTACGCGGCCGGCAGCAGTACCTGCCACCCTTGTCACCGTGTCCATCCGAGCCCCACGATCACGCGTGCTGTACCCGTAAGCTGCCACCCTACCCGCCAGGATCTTTTGCGCGTGCTGTGCTGTGGGTTCGTTCGTGCTGGCGTGCTGTGTGCTCTGTTTTGTTTTCTACTGTTTTTGCCTTCAACGTTGCTACCATCTGTGTCGCGTCCGTCCGTACACGTGAGTTACAGACCTGCAGTCGAGCTGTCGTCGCCTGCAGTAAAAGTTCTCGTGGATGCATGGTATAGGATAAGGTTCCCGTCGCGTGTGGGGCTGTTTCGTGTCGTGGCTGGACCGCTGGAGCATGTACAGTTCCGTTGGGTCAGTTGCACATGGGCGTCTTGTTTTCTAGAATTTCAAGGTGTGTGTTTTTTTTATTCTTTTTCTCAAAACAGAGGTCTCCCACTAAAGATGTACATTTACAAGGTAAGAACAATATAGTATGTCAAAAGCGGCGAGACACACGTTCAAAACAAAGGACTGATCGAGAAGAGACGTCCTTTGGTCAACGTTGCTCTAGAGGTGGCTCAAGAGTGTAACAATATCGCCAATAATAGATGAGGTTCAGGATGACGATGAGGTGCATCGGCTCTTTGATCTAATGGGGACGTAGGAACGACACCCACGAGGCCAAATGTAGCTGGCGTTGATCGTCGAACTGGCGACCGACCGACCACTGGTGGCCTTGTCAAAAGCTTCCTACACTGCCATGGGCTTCAAGGAGGGTGTGTAGATTGCATGGACGGTGTCTCATGTGAAGTAAGGAATGCTCTTCCACAACACCACCATATGTACACCTGAGATGAATCCACGTAGCACAAGAGAGATTTTATTGTAAGAAACTTGTACCCAATACCAACTATATTGGTCAAAGTCGTTGACAACTCAACGAGGAGGAGAGGAAGTGGAGTTTTAGGGCATGTTGGTTGGCTACCGCAAATTGGCACACCTAGTTGTTGCTAACATGGCAACCCACACTTTAATTAATGGCCTCAATAAATTGATGGTCACACCTTTGGCAATTCATAACAAAAAAAACTATGTCAACTATATAGGTATGGAGAAAAATAAGTGTGGCACGTTAAAAATTTGTAGAGAATGTCATTACCTGTGTTAGTGCCTAGACTTATCCTAAGACAAAGATAGTAATTGCCTACTCAGAGTGATGGCAGTACAAATAGTAGATGGAATTAGCAGAGTCACAGTCATAAGCGCCACAAAGGTAAGCCATCGCTTGGACATGGAGGTGAAGGAGGAGTCCATGTCTACTTTATTGAAACTATATAGAAGGCGCGTCTTGGCCCGCGTTGCCTGTCTTTCCGCTAGTATAAGGTTGGGTACTGCCAAAGAGAGACTGATAACATGAGAATACTTCATGGAAGCCATCATTAGAAAAAGAGATAGAGCCAAAGACTTACACAGTACGCAACTTAAAGTAATAACGCATAGATAGTATTATTAACATGCAACTTCCATATGCAACAATCAATGTAAATAGCAAAGTATGAGTGTATCTTTCTCCTTGTATTGCCACAAGAAGAAAAAGGCTTGTCCCAGATAATCTAAAACAGGTGGCAAGAAAAACACAGTTCATTAATTTTTACTCTTGAAGGTAAAGAGGCAGAAGGAACAATTTTCATACAAAAACAGTTGATGTTACAGATGAGCCTGAAGACAAGTTACATAAGCATTGTAAAAAGGGGTAAATGATCATGCCTTAGTTGGCACAAGTTGTTTACAGGTTCCTACCGGGTTCTATCTAGCTTCTTTGTCTATCTGATGAGCAAAATTGTTGTGTTGTCTCGAAACATATGCATAGCTTCATCGTGTATTCCTTGCAAGATATTCAATTTTGAGCATAGTCAGCCTAATTGATGAGATCATGACCTCTATAGACGTGCCCATAACTACTCTTACTTCCACTATGTTCCCGGCTTAAGCTATGAAAGACAAGAGAAGATCCATCGATATCTTCAAGAGCCGGCGAGGATTCAAGTTCAAGCTCTTGGGAGGAGGAGGGATGACCAATGAAGATTTTCGGACCTCGAAGCCATGAAGGTGAACACCGAAAAAGTCTACTTAAAGATCAATTGAAGCTTCGGTCAAGTACAAAAAAAACAAAATCATTTTAGATTGACTCGGGTCGTTGGCTACCAAAAATAGGAAATCAGCCCAAAAACTATACCCGCCGGTTTAAACCGTCCGTAAACCCACCGAACCGACTTAGGTCAGTTCATGTCCGTTTCGGGCTAGGGGTCTTCTCCCACCTATAAATAAGCGCCTAGTGCCTCTGTTTTCGTGGGATTTTTGTTTAGACATAGTTTAGCCGTATTGCTACTATTCGAGTCTGTTGATTGTGTTCAACAACCAGTTGTCATGACTAGTATTAGGAATCCCACCTTTATCATTGAGTACTTTAGATCTATTTGTAATTTCAGCTTGCCATTACTATGTTCTTGCTTGTTCTTCAATTGCTTGCAGGAATACATCCTTCGTATATAGGTTGATCGTGCTTCTCAGCAAGGTCAATAACACTCCGGAATTGGTTTAGCGATTGCTAAGGTACACCGTCGTCGCACGGTTATAGTCGGATCGTCAAAGTCAGCTCCACCAAATCGATACCGTGTTCTCTTTGAAAATATCGGGACACCCTAGTGCTTATCAGGTGGTAGCAGAGCTAGGTTGCTCGTTGAGTACTTTATCCTATATCTTAGTTTTAGATTGCATCATTTTTCCTATCTTCCGCACAAAGCCAAAAATTTCCACAAAAAAATTCCTTGTTCCAAACCAATTTGAGGCTACAATTTTCAATCTAGTACTTTGCATTGTTGAATCTTTGCTACATTAGTCATGCCAAGTTGCTGGATCTATATTGGTTCGTGTTAGATGTTTCCCTACTAGATCAAACTTGCTTTTGCGTTTCTTTCGTTTTGTTCTTCCTCAGAAAAAAAGAGAGGTGTTTGCTTCTGTGGTCACCCTCTGATCAGCTGCAGATCTACCATCGGCGATTCCGCTGGTCAGATCGCTCCCCAGAGCTGGTCTGACCGCCCATTTGCGTCAGCACCACCACCAACGTCTTCGGGCCACTACCAACATCTTCGCCATCACCTCCAACATCAGGGCCATCAACCACGGTCTTTGTCACATCACCATCTCCATCATCCACTGCCACATCACCATCTTCCACATGCCAACTCACCATTGACACTGTAACAAAGGAGAAGCTTCCTCGAATCCCTCTTGGTTTCGGTTTGGGGGAGGAGAGGAGCTCCAACAACAGTTTGGGCAAGATCAGATCGGAGAAGTCCCAAATAAATAGAAGATCAAGCCAGGAAAACGTCTCGGAATTGGATCCGAGTCCAACTGAGTAGGTCGGTCAGACCGCCCTTGTCGCCACCAGCGCATTTGAGGTTGGAGAAAAGCAAAAAAAGAAGAGGAGGCCGGTTTAAACCGACCGTAGACCGGTTTAAACTGAGCAAGCGCAAAAAAACCCCAGAGCACTCCTGTTACCTGCTGCTCCTAGTCTGACCGCCCTGTTCGTCCGGTTTGACTGCCCCGGTCATCCAGTCTGACCACTCCTGCCGTGTTGCTGCTCCTTTGTTGTTTCATCTTTAACTTCTATCCATCTGTTGTTTCAGTATCTGGACTTAGGGTTGTTTCTTCTTGTACTCGTCTAAGTCCAACAACTGGGACTAGCATTTTCTAGCATCTTTTCAACTTGCATTGCTAATTTGTTTATTTGCTAACCCTTGCTACGATACTTGAACCTATCTAACTCCACATATTCTACACTGTGCAGATGTATGTTCACCTGGCAATCGCTTTACCCAATCTTTGAAGGTTTTTGACACCGTCGGTTGCCGATCACCACCTGCTGCATGGTAAGAACTTGTAAGAATCTTGATTTGGTTTGAGTGTTGAGCGTCTTGTAGCCACATCTTAGTAATTGATAGGAATATTATACTTGTGATTTTGTTCTTGTTTTCTACTAACAATGACAGGTTTCAGAGTAATCAGTTCTTGGGCTCAATCAATAGTGGGAGATGTGACATACCCTGAGACGAGTGCTTCTTCATCATCTCCACGGAAAGTACAACATCCACCTCGAAAGGTACAACGAGGAGATGCACATGGTACGAAAACGTTCTATCTTCCACCTTTTGCGGGAACTAGTGATCATGATGCTTACCTCAATTGGGAGATAGAGGTAGATCAAATGTTTGATTATTACAACATTCCTGAGCATGTTCAAGTAGAGGTTGTCACTCGTGCGTTCACTCATTGGGCATCACTTTGGTGGGATTATGACTATAAACTTAAACATCCAGACATACCTAGCTCATGGTCTGATCATCTTAGAATTCCGCCTACACTCCCACTTATAGAATGAATTTAATTGGAGATACTATTAGAGATGATGAAATTTGTGTGCATATGATTTGCATCACTTGTACTGAACTGGTTGCATGTTTCTAAACTTCCTCATTTTGACAATGACCACTTGCAATTATTTATCTCATCACCTATGCAATGTCGTTATTTGATTCAAAGAATTATGTTACATGCTGTAGCAATTTATGACATAGGCAATGATTTCTTAGTGCATAGGATTTGCATTCCATGTGGTTAATTTCTGTGTTGAGAAAAGATAATTTGGCGTCAATGTTTCATTGTTTTGATATGACCTCCAATTTTAGAGCTGAATTTATTCCACATAGCTTGTTACATGCTTGTTCTAACATTGGTGCATTGTCCTGCTCTAAATTTTAGCATGTTGTGGCTTCTTATTTAGGTACCAGTAATGTTTATTCACCTATATTGGCATGGTTTAATTATGGGCATTGCACAACCGAGTATATGCATGAATGCTTCACTTATAGTTGCAGATTAAGTTGCAACAATTAATAGAATTATAAGAATGATACGCCGCTTTACATGTTTTCTAAATCTACCAAGGTGTATCACATTTTTTATTATGGTTTTTGCTATATTTCCTAACCGTGAAGAGCTAACCATGATAGATAGATACATATATATTGCATACACGTTTTCTTTACTCTTTGATGGTTTTCAAGTTATGCAAAGAAGGGGAGGATGATGAGACCATGGCCCCTACATACGTGCCCACTCTTACTTCCATTATGTTCCCAGCTCAAACTACGAAAGACAAGAGAAGATCCATTGAGATCTTCAAGAGCTGGCGAGGATTCAAGTTCAAGCTCTCGGGAGGAGGAGGGATGACCAATGAAGATTTTCGGACCTTGAAGCCCCTGTGATGTCATGAAGGTGAAGACTGAAGAAGCCTACTTAAAGATCAATTGAAGTTTCGGTCAAGTAAAAAAAAATCATTCTAGATTGACTCGGGTCGTTGGCTACCAAAAATAGGAAATCAGCCCAAAAACTATACCCGCCGGTTTAAACCGCCCGTAAACCCATCGAACCGACTTAGGTCAGTTCGAGTCCGTTTCGGGCTAGGGGTCTCCTCCCACCTATAAATAAGCCCCCAGGGCCTCTGTTTTTGTGGGTTTCTATTTAGACATAGTTTAGCCATATTGCTACTATTTGAGTCTGTCGATTGCATTCAACAACCAATTGTCATGACTACTATCAGGAATCTCACATTTATCATTGAGTACTTTAAATTTATTTGCAATTTCAGATTGCCATTATCGTGTTCTTGCTTGTTTTTCGATTGCTTGCAGGAATACATCCTTCATAGATAGGTTGATCGTGCTTCTCGGCAAGGTCAATAACACTCCAGAATTGGTTTACCGATTGCTAAGGCGCACTGTCGTCGCACGGTCATAGTCGGATCGTCAAAGTCGCCTCCACCAAATCGATACCGGCCGTGTTCTCTTCGAAAGATCGGGACATGCTAGTGCTTATCACTAATTCTCCAATCTGTAGCCGAATTCAAGGGATCATCGTTATTGACAGTTTAGATCATGGCCCTGTTATTAGTGACATCACAACCTGCAAAGACGTACATCAAAATATGGAGTCCAGCCTTATGGGAGAGTGAATTCAGAGTACTACTTTTAATGTCTACATTGGCCGTAAAATCCTCCACATCAGCTTGAATATGAATGGCAAGTCCCACCATCTCATTTACTTTGTAGGAGGTATCAGAAATGCAGTAAATAGAGTTGAATTGTAGAGGTAGAGGAGTTTTAGGAGGCCGCTGTGATTTAGCAGCATCATAAGAGGCAGTATGGATGTAATTACCATTTGTGTCTTATTGAAAATTTTGTGTATGTCGCTTGGTCCTCTTTTGCTAGGTGAATAGGAGTGTGTATGGTAGTCTATGTTTACAAATATAAGATTATTCTTTCATTTCCAAAGAAACCATAGAAGATGAAAGATGGCATCGATATCAGTGTTACGTTAAATCAGTATGTAGGTATGGACAACATAGATGAAATATTTCGGAATAGGCTACACATAATTTTCCTGCTCACGTGGAAGGCAAAAAAGTTGACCAATACACATCTGGCAGCAGCAGTACATCTGGTAGTATGGTGCCACCACCTGCACTACCTCAATGACCAATTTCTTCTTTTAGCACACGAACATCTACAGACCTCTAGCAATCACATGCTTCCGATAGCACAACTCCTGAGTTTTGTAAATAAAATAACAAATCAAATTAAGCATACTAGCTGCCAAATGCTAACAGCTACATGTAAATTTTTTCCTTATATCCCATTTGACCTTTTTAAGTTTTGATAAAGAATGGTTGTTGTGAATTGGAGTTAGACAAAAAAAATTCTGCAATTTTAGGTGCCAGGAGTAGATTACAATAGAAGTCTGAAATTAATATCAGTCCGAAATAATTTCTCGCTTAGTATCCTTTTATTAATATCAGTCTAAAATAATTTCTAGCTTAGTATCCTTCTATTCACAGTATTCCAGTATACCCTTATAACACCAAATTTTTTTCACCAAATAGCGAGAGGCCCCACTAAAAATAAGAGGAGAAGTATAAGTAACGCACTTCTCCATGGAGTTTAGTGCGGCATATTTGATCTGCCATGGTCTGAAGTTCACATAAGGAGAAGCGGAGAGCTGGCCATAACCTATTAGGGTAACTTAAACCAAACTCAGATATATGAATAATTATTGAACCTAGACAGAGCAGTGGCTTATATGGGAAAGATGAGCAAAACAAACTAAAAAGTAAGAAAGGAGTATTTCCTAGGCTCAAGGAGCATGAGCAGAAGAGAGTAACATAAATAGTCAGGAAACACCAAAGTGAAAAATAAAAGTAAATTATCCAACGCCACCAATGGTGGTATGTATCAAATGTATATTGCCCTAGAAAAAACATAGGAATCTACCTTCCTTAGTGCTTGGTTTTCTCATGTTGAGAGGCCTTCTTTTCAGAAATGTATGATGGTGGTCCACTTCTGGATTTGCTCCTTGAGTTACAACGCACAATATTAGCAACGACGTAAACAATGGAATCATTGGTTAGAAAAGGAAAAGAAAATGTGGCTATTTAAAAGCAAACAAATATAAGAAAAAGGCTATCTTAGACGTGAAGAAGAAAGGAAAGAGTAAACTATAGCAAAAGACTTGTGCTAATGGACACAATTCTATAAGTACAAGTAAATACAACCGGTATTTACATCAAAGAATCAGAACACGGAATAAACCCAAGGCAAAAGTTAGGTATGAATTAGAGGCTAGCGAAAATAATAAATCCTACCGCATATAATTAGGGGCTACCAAAGCAACAACACAACCATAAGTATAAAAATATTATACATATACCACAAGTGTAAATCCACGGGTAAAAATTTAAAGACGGTAGAATATGAGCAAAGAAGCGACAAAGCACGTACATTGGCCCATAGGCGGGCCACAGGCGGGCTTCACGAGCAAAGAACAACAAACCTCCAGGCTAGAGCACACAGAGACAAATACCTAGGCCAAAAAGTGAAAGATAAGTATTGAAAAGGACCTCAACAGTACAACAAAAATCCAACATGAAGTGCCTCCCCATGAAACAAAGAGACCCCACAAGCAGGAAAAGAAAATTAGGAGCTTACATTTACCTACAACAAAATCAGGAAATCAACTCATAGAGGTAGATTTGTCGCTTGCATGCCCTAGCACAAACCGGAGGGGAGCACATCGCAGGCCGAGCACGCGGCGACGAAGCCAGAAGGGTCAAATCTCGGCTCTGGACAGATGGGCACGAGCCGTAGAGGGCATATGCTCGGCAACAACAAAAGTGAGCAAGATGGAAACATGCAGTTGGCCACTAGAAACAAAAGAAATCAGAAAGCCCAAACCAAATCAAGAAAGCGGAATTCAGCTATCTATGTATTGAATTTCACTTTTAAGGTATTGGAAATTCAAATCAATCCCCTGCCTTGAAAGTTCTCAACTCTCATCAAAAGCATCTCATCGGTGTAGCAAAGTGCTCGATGGTAAAATACGACACTTCACTTTTCCTCTTCATCGAGGATTGATGTATTTTTTTCTAATCACCTCAATGAAATATGAGGCTATTTCTGTCTCTGAACAACTCTTGCTGTCAACGTACCAAGACTTGCAAACAAAAAAAATGGTACCCTTACCTACAACACTATAGAGCAAACTAAAACACACACATGTACCATAGGTAGACATAGCAGGCCAATAGCAGCTGCTTAGGCAGCTCAACAAATGACGACTAAATGGCAATCTGTACAGAACTATAAGAACACCAAATTACGCATATAAAAGCAGACATGGCCATGAGCAAGAAGACAAGGGAATCAACACCTGTAATCAGATTGATTGGCATTGCCATGGAGGCTGCAGGTCGCCGACATCGATAGCTTGCTCTAGGTAAGGTCATCGGCCCCCATGCGCTGCTGGGAACTAGCCGGTTGCTGTGAGCCCCGCCACCGCAACCCTCTGTCTTGGCGTGGATGGCACAGGGAGTAGGCGGGATGGCATCCGATCCAGCGCGATGGAGGAGGAGGAGGCAGAGAGGGACGCAGGGGAAGGCATGACAATAGCTACAGCCGAAGAGGTGGACCCAAAAGAGGAGGACCGGGCACCTTGACGGTTCACAAAAGTCGACAGAGGAGTGGTGGCGACATATTGGATCGAGGCCAAGCTGCGGTGAGAAAGAGATGGAAGCAAGAGGTGAGATAAGGGACGGGATTGAGATAGCACCATGAAGGAGGAGGCATCCTGCCCTTAACTATACTATAGAGTTATACCCTCTACCCGACGACAAATCACTCGAGGCGAGGAGCATATAGCGGCGACCGAAACCAAGGTAAGACCACATGAAATGTCATGAATGCCCACATGAATCACAGAGACCAGCCACCGCACCCTCTTCCCCAATCCACCTAAAACCAAGAAAAGCACACTGCAGCAGCCGCCACGCAGGACCAAACAGTGCTGGGTCCCAATGCTATTCGAACAGAGCAAATTTATGTTCGGTGCAAAATAAAGCATATGGAGACAAAGTCATCTATCGTCACGAAGGAGCGGCAATGATACAAGGCAGGTAGCGATCAGACGGACATAAATTCCATAGCAATGAGGAGCCTCCCTTCTCGCACCAATTACTTTGTTAGATGTTGTGACTTTGTTTCCGTGATAGAGATTTCTGTTGCAATGGATGATTTGAGGCGCTGGAACTATTTAAGAATCTTGATGACGCAACTGTTATCGCTTATTGTTGTGAACAGAAAATCAATATGTTGCATGGCTTAGTATCAACTGTTGATTTTTTGTCCTTCAGTGCTTGTCACAGCAAGTTGAGATACCTTTGCACCGACAATTTTCTTTTGTTGCGTCTTCAGTATTTGTTATTGCGGCTCGTGCCATAGTAGTTTTGTCGCGTAGTAGTTTAAAAATGATGCGACATTTATCTACAAAATGTTGCACCTTTGTATTTCATTTGTTGCATTGTAATGGGATATCTGAACAAGTTGTAAACATCAATTTTTTATGACGAAGCATCTTTTTTCTATTTTTCTCTCCACATTGCATTGCTTTTCACTACTACAGAATAGGGTTTCCTAGACCCCAGATCTCAGCCGGTACAAGCAAAACCGACAATAAGAACTCAAGTCTCAGTCAGTTGGTGTGAAAGAACCGACTAAAAAGAATGAACCGGCTGAGATAATATCTAACCTCAGCCAGTTCAAAGTGGAAAACCGACTGTGATAGTATTACAGTTAGTTTGTCAACCGGCTGAGGTAAGTGAACTTTTACAGCCGGTTTCCTTTTCCCAACGGGCTGAGATAACTTTAAGACAGTTGTTTCGCTGGAACCGACTCAGATGATGCTGTTTGACATCCATAAATGTTGTCCGAAGTTGCCAGCTGAGCCTTGAATGTAGATGTCCATTGTTTGGTACACGTGATATAGGTTGATTGGGGTGGTGTTGCCAAATTTTATGATAATTTTAATATAATTTTGTGGCATATAATATTTTGATAGTTCTTGCTCAATTTAATAAAATTTGCATGTTGTTATAGATGGATCGACGGTGGATGTACGCTGAGAACCGTGCTAGCAATGAGTACATCGAAGGCGTCTCGGCATTCTTACGAGTAGCCGAATAGTATAGTTTGAACACAGGGAAGACGTGGATCAGCTGTCCATGCTGTCATTCTGAAAATTTGAAGAGCTTCACAAACCTTGCATAGATCTAAGCACATTTGATCAGGACAGAATTCATGAAGGGGTATGTATGTTGGACTAGCCACGGTGAAGATCAGATTGTAGAGGAAGGTCCGGCAAACATGGATGAAGGCAATGACGTGGCTGATACTGTCAATAGCACACCTCTTGAGCAGACGCGTGATGACGTATGTGCGTCACAAGAGGACGCGTCGCAAGACGACACGTCGTCGCATGAGGACAACGAGTTAGATCAGATAATCCGAGATGTCGAAGAAAACTGTGAGAATGATTGGGAGTACAGGAAATTTATCTGCTTATTGGAAGACTTGGAGAAACCAATGTACCCTGGTTGCAAGTTCACAAAGTTGTCGGGCGTTCTGGAACTGCTAAAACTGAAGGCTAGCAGCGGATGAACCGATAAGAGCTTCTCGTTGCTCCTAACATTGTTAGGGACATGCTTCCAAAGGAAAACCAGATGCCGAAAACTACATACAGAGCTAAGAAATTTCTTTGCCCTTTGGGAATGGAGGTAGAGAAAATACATGTCTGTAGGAATGACTGTATCCTGTACCGTAAAGAGTATGTGAATTTGCGGGCATGTCCGGTGTGCAAAGCTTTGCGATATAAGCGTAAGATCGACGGTGATGATGTCGGGGAAAGCATCGAGGTGAGGAAGGGGACTCCTGTTAAGGTTGCCTGGTACTTGCCCATAATTTCCCATTTGAATTGCTTATTTGCGAACCCGAATGAGGCCAAACTGATGCGTTGGCACGCAGATGAGCGTACAGTTGATGGAATGTTGAGACACTCAGAAGATTCTTTACAGTGGAGAAATATTGACAGGAGGTATGCTATGTTCGGTGAAGAGGCGAGGAATGTAAGGTTCGGGCTGAGCACTGATGGAATGAACCCATTCAGCAACATGAGTTGCCGACACAGTACTTGACCCGTGAATCTATGCATGTATAACCTTCCACCTTGGTTGTATATGAAGAGAAAGTACATCATGATGGCAATACTTATCCAAGGTCCGAAACAACTCGGTAACGATATTGATGTGTACTTTGCCCCATTAGTGGATGATTTCAAACTTCTTTGGGATGAAGGCGTAAGGGTATGGGACGCACACCTAAAGAAAAACTTCACGTTACGCTACATGTTGTTCATTACCATTAACGATTATCCAGCCAACGGTAACTGTTCGGGGCAAACTATTAAAGGGAGCAATGCATGTTTTCAATGCCTTGTTGATACAGCAAGCAAGTGGCTAAAACTCTCTAAGAAAACGATGTACATGTGTCATCATAGGTTTCTTGCAAGGGATTACCGTTACCGCAAGATGAGACACGAATTCGATGGAACCGTCGAGAAAGGCTCAGCTCCACATATTTTTAGTGGCACCGAGATCCACGATCAGGTTAAAGACCTGAAAGTCGTGTTTAGAAAGGGGATGTTTAAAAGACGAGGTACATTGAAGAAAATGAATCCCGTTGAGAAGCTCATCTGGAAGAAGAGGTCAATATTCTGGGACCTCCCTTACTGGAAGCATCTAGAAGTCCGTCATAGCATCGATGTGATGCACGTAGAGAAGAATGTGTGCGATAACATAATGGGTCTCTTATTGAACATGCCTGACAAAACAAAAGATGGTCTGAATGCACGGCTAGACATGGAAGATATTGGAATCCGACCAGAGTTAAGACCACAGAAAACAGCAAACAGAAAGACGTTCCTTCCGCCTGCTTGTTATACCCTTTTCAAGTCAGAGAAAATTGAGTTATGTGATTGCTTGCATGGTATCAAGGTTCCATCCGGCTACTCCGTTAACATCAAGAGACTTGTTTCCATGGAAGATCTAAAATTAATTGGTATGAAGTCACATGATTGCCATGTGCTTATAACACAGATGCTCCCGGTTGCAATTAGGAATATTCTTCCACCAAATGTGCGGTGGACTCTCACGAAGCTGTGTAGTTTCTTTAACACACTTTGGAAGAAGGTCATTAGCCTTGAAGAACTAGATGGTCTGCAAGATGAGGTGGTGAAGACTCTATGCGAGTTCGAGATGTTTTTCTCTCCGTTGTTCTTTGATGTCATGGTTCATCTCATAGTCCACCTAGTGCACAAAGTTAGGATGTGCGGCCCTGTGTTTCTTCGCAGCACGTACCCATTCGAACGCTACATGGGAATTTGAAGCACTATTTCGGAATCGATCTCACTCTGAGGGCAGTATCATCAAAGGCTATGCAACAGAAGAGGTCATTGAGTTCTGTGTTAATTACATGTCCCATCTTCAACTAGTAGGCGTGCCTCGATCTCGCCATGAGGGCAGACTGCTCGGTGTAGGGACCATTGGAAGGAAAGTGATCGATCCTGTTCAGATTGAGTATGCTCAAGCCCATTTTTTTTGCAGCACATGGCCATTGTTTCGCCATATATGAATGACGATAGATAGTACAGTATCCCGTATACAAAGAGGTATCCGTATACGATTCTCTAGATTATCAAAATAAGAATACGTATCCGGTAAAGATCCCCAGGAGATAAGGTAACCCCCCGTAAGGAGGAAGAACACCCCTTAAACTAGGAAGTCAATCCCGACGTTTAAGGAAGTCAGAGTCCTACTCGGGTATAAGTCCGTGTCCGATACGACTCAGGGAGCCCCCTATAAAAGGATCAGCAATCCTATAGGGGAGGCGAGGTCTTTCAAGTCTAAGAAGATAGACAAGTCTCTTTAGGTTCACAAGGTTGACAAGCCTTAGAAGCCTAAAGCCTGAAGCTATCCAGAACCCCCTACGATTCCCACGAGAAGATCCGCCGCCTCGAAGAAGTCGAGCCCCGCGGAACTAGTCGAAGTAGCCTCCGATTAGGTCTAGGATAGCCACTAACATACACATCCTTTGTAAGACACTCTTTGATCAATATATACGAACAGGACGTAGCGTTGTTATCCTGAGGGAGGCCCGAACCTGTATAAAAAGGGCGTTTCCTTGTCGTCAGATCTCTTGGCCTTGTGCCGTAGGGGTCCCTATCCAACAACAAGTATTTCCGTCTCACGACTACCGTAAGATCGGCAGTTTACCAATCATCGACAGATGGTGCCAACCGTGGGGACCTCTCCGGCTCAAGCCATCAAGGAAGTATCGAAGTCGGCAAGATGCGCAACTAGTCGCAATTAGCCCATGACGCCGACTGCATAGCCCTCCCCGGTTCGATCAGAGGAGGAAGAAGCAGGTTCGGCAGGGGATCCGATTGCTCTCACACGATGTATCGGGTACTCAGATCTGGGTTTCTACGACAACTTCGACCAGACAGATCTGTACCTGGCAACTGACCGCGTAGATCTTGGAGAATACGCCACTAGCAAGTACTCAGATTGTGAAGTCGATCACTTCAGAACTGAGTGCGCCAGGGCCTTCGGGGAAACGTTGGTGCTGAACGACGATTCCTCGACAAGAGCAACCAGCCCGATGTCCGGACTATCGCCTGCAACTTCTGATCGACCAGACGATCAAGATCTCAATCGCAGCATCCCTCCCGATGAGGAAGACACGATGGAGTGGAATTACACCTCATCCAATCTAGACCCTCGAGTGGTTCTCGCGATGCATGACGGTCGGGAAGATCTCGAGGACCCGGATCAGCCCGGGGGCTCACAACGTCGAAGCCCGACTGCTACTCCCCGTGGTAACGGGAATATGCCTACGGCAGCAGACAGAACCCCTCAAGGGACAGGGGAATACGTGTCCTGAACTGCTCAAAGACTCGCCGAGGTGCACAATCTACTGTCACGACCATCGGCGGCAGATTTGACGACACCCGATGGAATACAGTGGCTACAACGGCTTTGGGCTGAACTACAGCAGGCCCAAGCCCAAGCCGAGTCTTCTCGACTCCAGTCGGCAACACACAACTCCAACCGAGGGAAGACCCCTCTCCGACCAGAGGAATCAGGTGGAGAAGGACGACACCCCAAGTATCAGTCTCGCCGGGTGGAACAGTACGTCGACCTCCGCGACGCTCTCAACGAGCGCCGATCCCAAAGGTGCCAGCTAGAGCAATCTCCTCCGCGGGGAGATTACAGACACCGCGCTAATGGTCAAGGATGGTCTCTGACCCCGAACAGCAGTGAGAACGCGCTTTATCGGAGAACCATCAACGGATGCCAAGCGCCGTCCGAAGAGCTCCGACATGTGCGCTGACCGTCTCACTTCAAGCCTGGGGCCCTAGAGTCGTACGATGGCACTACGAACCTTGCAGAGTTCCTGCAGATCTACACTACGACAATCGAGGCCGCAGGCGGGAACGAGAAGGTCATGGCCAACTACCTCCTGACCGCTCTTAGAGGAGCAGCCAGGACCTGGTTGACGAACCTACCCCCAGGAACGATCCGGTACCTGGGGACAGCTTTGTGACATGCTTCTCAGAAATTTCCAAGGTATCTTCACACGTCCCGCCCGGGTCGACGACTTATTCCTAGTCGTCCAATGCCCAGACAAGACCCTCCGAGAATTCACCAAATGGTTTAGTGCTGTTCGCAACACTATTCCTGAGATAACCGACTCGGATGTCATCCGCACCTTCGTTCGAGCTAGCAGAAACAAAATGTGCACGCACGACCTGATCATGCATCCTCCGAAGACAATGACATAGCTGATGGACCTAGCCGAAAAGGCTGCCTGTGCGGAGAAAACCCTACATTACATCAAGTAGCAGCAGAACAGGCTGCCCAGGTCTCCCCTCCGGACCAGAGACGACTCAAAAAAGGCGAAACGCAAGAAGAAATCCTTCGGAGGAAACAGGGAGAAGAGAGCTAAAACCGATGAGGTGCTGGCCGATCTCCCCGAGAAGCGTACCTAGCGACCGCGCACTAAGGATAAGCAGACGACTTCCTCCAACAAGACAGGAAGACTCTGGTGCGATTTCCAGTAGACCGATTCACATGATCTCCGTCAGTGCCACATTTTCAAGAAGTACATCAGGGAAGAAAGAGAGAAATCCCGCGGGGAGAACCCGCAGGTCGCAAACAACAGCCGGGATACAACTTCCGATGATGACTCCGCTCTTGAGCCATTCCAGGGGCATGTCAGAGCAATTGAGCATATATTTGGGGGCTCGGCCTCCTACGAGTCGAAGAGGCAGTACAAGGCGATTGCCCAAGAAGTTCTCGCGAGTATACCGCAAGTCCCTCGAGCAGTCAGGTGGTCAGAGGTCATAATCACTTTCGATCAAACCGATTGCCCCGAGAACTATGCTCGACCAGGATGATACTCGATCGTTGTCGAACCAACGATTAATAACTGCCGAGTGGCCCGGGTGTCATAGACGGGGGGAGCTCCCCCAATATCCTATTCACCAAAGCCCTCGATGCGATGCAAGTGCCGTGGTCATTAATCCAGATGGTGACACAGGCATTCCACGGTATCGTCAAAGGCTCGTCGGCCATGCCGATCGGGCAAGTCACACTACCGGTTACCTTCGGAACACCAAAGAACTTCTGAACAGAGAAAATCCTGTTTGACGTAGTTGACTTCGAGACGGCATACAATGCCATCCTAGGGCGCTCGACTCTGGCTAAATTTATGGTAGCAACGCACTATGCTTATCAGTGCATGAAGATGCCCGGCCCGAAGGCTGTCCTCACAATAAAGAGCTGCCCTCAGGAAGCACTGCTCTGCGACAAGCGCAGCCTCGACCTTGCAGAACAGCATCAACTCTCGAGTAGGGAAGCAGACTCCAATGCCGCTGCACGTACCCTCGCATTAACAAGACCTCCACCGCAACTACAAGTGACGACTTCGGAAAACACCCCCTCCAAGTCAGAGAGTAGGTTCCATGACTAGTTCGGAGCCGAGGCAAAAAGGGCTTTCTCCTCAGCAGGACAACGGCTCCACAGGAGAAGCCGCCCGATCCAGGTCGCTCGAGTTAGTAGTAAAGAGATAGTCGAGTCCCCATAGAGAGTCCCTCGTGCAAACACCTTCGGTAAGATCGCGCAGTCATCACACCTCCAAAATCCAGTCCGTCTCTGGTTGCGCCAGCTCCGGCCTCAAATCATCAAGCTACGAACAAGCCGATGATAAGACGCTCCGGGCGCCACCGCCCAGCACGCGCACTCGGCAAACCCTTCCAGCAGGTCACGACAAGAGGACGAGAGTCTCTGGAGCAACCAATGACAAACTCGAAGAGGAGGGGATGATGTTTTATTTTTAGTTTTTCTTCAAACAGTTTTTTCTTACTATAGCTTGTAAATGATACTTCAGACAGTTCACAGTTTTTTTAACATCAAGTTCCTAGTTCGATATTTATTTTTAAGACTGCCTATCCGAGAAACTTCTCAAATAAGACAGTCGGGGGCTGGATAAGTATGTGGCATCGGGCAAAAAACTGGCGTACACATGCGCGTACCGACGACCTGACTAAGTAAAGGGAAAAAGGATTCCACGCTGCAACCGTCAGGGAAATGAGGAAAGCCCCTTATCGCGTCTACAGGTGATAGGGGAAGCCACTGAGCCCCCCACCTGACTAGACCTAAGGCCTGGCCGACTGAACTCCCCGGTTCCCACAGCAAAGTTCCTCGACTCCGAGCGAGGGAAGGGGAGAAGGTACAAGCATGATCAAGCCACGCATAGACGTAACCAACGATTCGACCTGCACAAAGGGAAAGGGTTCCACGCTGCAACCGCCAGGGATGCGAGGAAGACCCCTTAACATGTCTGTAGGTGACAGGGGAAGCCACTGAGCCTCCCACTTGACCAGACCTAAGGCCTGGTCGACTAAGCTCCCTGGCTCCATAGTAAAGTCCCCCGACCACGAGTAAGGGAAGATGAGAAGGTGCGAATATGACTAGGCCAACAAAACCTACTTGCTTATCCGCATCTGTCGGCGTAGAGACGCCTCTAGCGGTGGTCCGGTTGGACTCCCTTTGGGATTCGGCCGGGGGCGCAGTAGGAATTCTTTCATGAGCCGGTGATGGTTTTTGGAGAGGAGGATCTGATGCAGGAGACGCAAAGGATTTACCCAGGTTCAGGCCACCCCGAAGGTGTAAAACCCTACGTCCTGCTTTTGTGTGTGTGTATTGATCTGCGGAAGGTTACAGAGGTTCTTTTCTTACAAGGGGGGTTCTTCTCCGGGAGATCTAACCCTAGCCTTCTTCAACCTAAGGAAAGCTCAACCGAAAGAGAGTCTAACCATTGCCCAACCAAAGGTTCAACCTAGAATTCCTCCAACCCTTTGCATGGCCTCGGCTCTCCCCTTATATACCCGGGGGTTTACCACAACGGCCAGAGAGTACTGCTGACGACATGGGTGCTATAGGGCTGCCCACGCCTTCATTTAATGCGCGGTGTAGACTTCCGCGCCGGACGTCTCCTCGCCGCGCCTCGGAACAGGGACTCTGACATCTTTATGCCCGGCGGGTCCCGCGGACGGAGACTTACCGGGCTTCTTCTGACAGGGTTGGTGAGACGCCCGCTCTTGGGCCCCGAGTGTCAGCGACCAAACCCGCGCACCGGAGCACGCGGTGACGCGACACAAGGGGCGAAAAGGTTGACAGCGATAGGGGCGTGCGGAGCGGCGTGCCCGATCGGTCAACAACCCTGTCAGCCGGGCCCACCTCTCGGCATGGGCGATAGCCAACGGGGCTTTCGCCTGAGCGGGTGGGGCCCGGCCTGACCGTCATCATGCCTTCACAGGGCTTAGGTTTTCTTGTCGAAATGATGGGCATTAAATGCCTCTGCCAGGGCTGAGGCTTGCTAGAGAAGCTGGCCGCTCGATGACGTGCCCAGAGGAGGGCCCCACGGGGGGACACGACAACCCCCGAGCACTTCGGCCCCGAGCAGTTCCTTCACTGGGAGGGGCGCCAGCTGTCCCGGGCTACCCCCGGGCGGCCTCGAGCACTCGGGGAGCACTCGTTGGAGGGCCGCTCGGGGTCCCTTACGGGGGGGAGCTCCAGGAGGAGTGCTCGGGGAGCATCCCAAGCACTCCCCTGGGCCCCACACCTCTCGGGACGCCGGGCGCTCGGGAGAGGGGCTCTGAGTGCTCTCTTGATTCTTGAGTCTTGGACTCTCGGGAGCCCAAGGCCTTTTCTGGTTACTCGCGCGGATGCGACGCCCGAGGAAGGCCCCCGAGCGCCTGGGCTTGACCGCCGGATCCACTTGACAGTCGGGGCGGGGCCTACACCGACCCGGCCGCCGCGTGTCTCGCTCCGCGGCATCTGATTGGCCTCCGCCGGCGGTTCGGGGGACCCTGGGCCCCATTCCGCCGACAGTAGCCCCCGGCCTTGTCTCCCAGCGACGGCCCGAAGGGCCACGACTGGGGATAAGGCCTTTTCTTCTTGGGCCAAGCAAAGATGTCGGCCCATCTTCATGCGCCCTGCGGAGGGGCGCTTTAATGCGCGCGGGGAAGGTGCGCGGCTTTTCGCGCTGCGCGCGGACGGTTGCGTGCCCCGGATTTCGTGCGACCGCATCTTTACTGCCAACGGCAGTAAATTGGCAGCCCATGATTGCACGAAAATCGCCGGGTGTGGGCGGTTGATCTTCTGCGGTTTTCTCTTTTGAAAGAGAAACCGACCCCACACCTTTTCAACTTCCGAATCCTGCGCAAACGCTCTGTCTCCAAAGCTTTTGCGCTCGCTTCATCTTCTTCCTCTCGTCGCCTCCTTCTTCGCCTCCCGAAAGCTCTTTTCGCCACCACTCCGCCACCGTCATGACTTCACCGGAAGAGCCGCCGGACCTCCCCGACCCCGGACTCGCCCGCCGTGATCCCCAGGTCCCGCTTCCTCAACGAGGAGGCGATGGACAAAATCCGGCTGCTGACAGTGCCGGAGGGCCGTCCGGACCCGACGGTGGTGCGGCCAGTGACGCATCCGCCGGAGCCGCGGGCAGATGAAACGGTGATCTTCACCAGTTTCATCACGGCCGGGCTCCTTCCGCCTTTCTCGCCATTCTTCATGGCGGTTTTGGCAGAATTTGGGATCCATCTTCTGCATCTCACCCTGAACTCCGTGGTGGTACTGGCGATCTTCGCCCACCTCTGCGAGATGTTCGTGGGGGTCATGCCGTTGGTGGCCCTGTTCCGCCATTACTTCGTCCTTCGCTCGGTCGGGAAGAGCTGGGGCTCCGCCCGAGTGGAGGTCAGCGGCAGCGCCAACTTCCAACTCCGAGGGAAAAGCGCTTCGCCATACATTCCGCAAGATTTGCGGAACAAGTGGGACGACTGGTGTCAGCACTGGTGTTACATCAACACCGACCCGGCGGAGTCGCTCCTCCTCCCCGAAGCGCCGGCAGAGCACTAGCGATCGTGGGAGTATCTCGCCGGCGAAGGCAGCGACCTTTGGATGATGGTGGAGCGCATCTCCCAACTCCGGAAGTTGGGTCTGACCGCCACCATGGTCGTCGGCGACTTTCTGCGCCGCGGGTTGGCGCCGCTGCGGCAACGCAGGCGGCCGGCGTGGATGTACACCGGGGACCAGGACTACGGCCGGACGGCGACCGGCGCTGAAAACAACCTGGACTCCGAGGCGATGGCGATGATCCTAAGGATGCTGCTCGGGGTCCAGGATGCCTCGCTCGCCGAGATGCCGCGGCCGGACTTGCCGCTCTGCATTCACGCGGACCGCCAAGCCATTCTGGATATGATGCCGACGTGCGATGCCCATGGCATCGAACGTCCACCGAAGGACGGTGAGCGCAGGCCGGCCGGGTCCATCCGGATTGCCGCGGATGAGGAGGAGGTGCAGGCGGCTAGGGCACCGAGCGCCTCGCTCGCTGTCCACGATCCCGACGACTTGAAGGCAAGGGGCGAGCCCCCACTCCCCCGTCCCCGCCACCGCGGCCACGAGCGCCGCAGCCGAAGCCGCGGGCACCGTCGACCACGGGGCAGCAAGCGGCGGGGATTGGAGGCGGCAGCTCCGGGCAAGGGTCCTACGGGCAGCGTAGCTCTGGACCGCCACCTCCGCCGCCTCCTCCGCCCGCGCGCCCTGCGGCGCCGGGGATTGGAGGCAGCGGTTCCGGGCGAGGGTCCTCCGGGCAAGGATCCTCCGGGCAGCGCAGCTCCAGACCGCCGCCTCCGCCGCCTTCTCCGCCTGCGCGCCCTGCGGCGCCGGGGATTGGAGGCGGCTGCGACTGCAAAGTAATACGCATGGCTCGCTAATAGGTCGGGCCAGCATTTTTCAACCCAAAAGGCATGCGGACATAACAAAACGTCCCCTGCAGGGGTTGTAAATGAAGTTTTTTCCTCATCCTTTACAGCCATACTAATCGGGTGATAACCAGAGTAGGCATCTAAAAAACAGAGAAGATCACACCCTGCGGTGGAATCTACTATCTGATCAATGCGAGGTAAAGGAAAAGGGTCTTTCGGACAAGCCTTGTTGAGGTTCGTGTAGTCCACGCACATCCTCAGCTTGCCGTTGGCTTTGGGCACGACCACTGGGTTGGCGAGCCACTCGGGGTGGAGGACCTCCCGGATGAAGCCGGCTGCGAGGAGCCTGCCGACTTCTTCCCGGACGAACTCCTGCCGTTCTGGTGCTTGACACCGCACCTTCTGCCGAATCGGCCCGAGCGTCGGGACGCACGGCGAGGCGGTGCTCAGTCACTTCCCTAGGGACCTCGGGCATGTCAGACGGTTGCCACGCAAACACGTCGGCGTTTGCCCGGAGGAAAGTGATGAGCGCGCCTTTCTATTTGGCGGCCAGGCGGCCGCCGATCTTGACGGTCTTGGACGCGTCCTCCCCAAGGACCACCTCCTTCACAGGGACGGAGTCATCAGCAGTGACTCTGGCCTTGGTCGGGGGCGGACCCGAGGACTCGAGGAGCTCGGAGACGTCGTCGACGGCAGCGGCAACCTTGGGGAAGAGTTGCTCGGCGCAGGCGACGGAGCCCTGGATGTCGGCCGGCACTGCGATGGTGCCATTGGGGCCCGGCATCTTGATCGTCAGGTAAGCATAATGGCATGCCATCATGAACTTGGCAAGCGCCGGACGCCCCATCATGCCGTTGTAGGGGAGCTCGAACTCGGAGACATCAAAGATGATATTCTCGGTCCGGTGGTTGCCCTTGGTACCGAAGGTGACCATCAAGGACACTTGGCCCAAAGGCATGGTGAGGCCGGGGGAGACTCCGTAGAACGGCAGCGTCGGCTTCAGATCCCCCCGGGTACCTGCATCTTGCCAAACACCTCGGGGGACAGGAGGTTAAGCCCTGCGCCCTCGTCGATCAGCACGCGGGTTACCTTTATGTTGCAGATGGTGGGGGAGACCACGAGCGGGAAGCGGCCCACGCCTGAGATGTTCTCGGGGTGGTCCGAGCGATCGAAAGTGATCGGGGACCCCGACCACTTGAGTGCTCGGGATGCGTCGGCGCTCGGGGTTGCCGACCACACCTCATGCGCCAAGAGCTTGAACTGACGGCGTGAGGTGGGCGCGAAGGCGCCCCCACTGATGCATGCCACCGCCTGCGGCTCCTGGAAGCCGAGGTCTTCCTCTTGCCCGCCTGGATTATCGCCGCCTTCGGCGCGGCGCTCCTCCCGCTGCTTCTTGTTCCTCTCAGCGAGGAACTTGACCGTCCGGCACTCGGAGAGGTCGTGCCGGTCGGTCTCGTGGATAGGGCACCACAGGCCCGAGCTCTGCTGGGGAGCTCGGGGTGGCTTCTTGCCGCCGTTTGCCCCGCCGCGCGGGGGCTTACGAGGCTTAGCCTCCGCCGCCGCGACAGGCTCGGACTTACACTTTTTGCCCTTCTTGTCCCGCTTCCCAGCGGGGCGAGAAGGGCCGGCGCCGTCGACCACTGATTGGTCGGGGCGCGGGTCGTGCCAAGCACGGGCTTCAGCCGCCTTAGCGCACTTGTCCGCGACAGCGAACAAGTCCACGGTGGATGTCGGCGTAGAGACGCCTCTAGCGGTGGTCCGGTTGGACCCCCTTTGGGATTCGACCGGGGGCGCAGTAGGAATTCTTTCGTGAGCCGGTGATGGTTTTTGGGGAGGAGGATCTGATGCAGGAGACGCAAAGGATTTACCCAGGTTCAGGCCACCCCGAAGGTGTAAAACCCTACGTCCTGCTTTTGTGTGTGTGTATTGATCTGCGGAAGGTTACAGAGGTTCTTTTCTTACAAGGGGAGTTCTTCTCTGGGAGATCTAACCCTAGCCTTCTTCAACCGAAGGAAAGCTCAACCGAAAGAGAGTCTAACCATTGCCCAACCAAAGGTTCAACCTAGAATTCCTCCAACCCTTTGCATGGCCTCGGCTCTCCCCTTATATACCCGGGGGTTTACCACAGCGGTCAGAGAGTACTGCTGATAACATGGGCGCTATAGGGCTGCCCACGCCTTCATTTAATGTGTGGTGTAGACTTCCGCGCCGGACGTCTCCTCGCCGCACCTCGGAACAGGGACTCTGACATCTTTATGCCCGGCGGGTCCCGCGGACGGAGACTTACCGGGCTTCTTCTGACAGGGTTGGTGAGACGCCTGCTCTTGGGCCCCTAGTGTCAGCGACCAAACCCGCGCACCGGAGCGTGCGGTGACACGACACAAGGGGTGAAAAGGTTGACAGATGAACCATGACTAGACAATGTAGAGACAGTTAACTCACCAAAAGGATCTCCTTTTGATTATCGGAGCTGAGCTTTAGGATCGGCAAGGGCACGTCAGTCCACCGGCCTTGAGGAGATTGCTCGAATAGGTTGTTCAACCTATTCTAAAGCTCTTCGGGGGAAAGATCTACACAATCGATGGAAACCTAACGAGTGAGAAAGACAAGAGTTCTCCGACTAGATGACACGGAAGGGTTCGGACGATCACCTGTGTCGAAGTCCCTTGTCTGGTCTTTTCCCTCTAGGATCACCCAAGCGAGCGTAATCCTCGACTGGAGAGGGCTGATCCGATGCCGAAGGAAGTCCTCGGCGACATCCCATGCCGACAAGCCTTTGCCGGCAAGGACGGTGATGTCGCCAATGAGAGCGTTGAGCTCCCTGGTTTCCTTTGGGGCTTCCGACCAGCCCTTGTTCGGGAGGGGCGCCAGGCCATGGTAGTGGATCCTAGAGGAGGTTGGGGGCTGGTAGTAGAACCACCTTGAGTGCCAGCCCAACCACGACGACTTCCTGGAGGAGGAGATGTAGGCGTCCTTCCTCCCCTCCCGGAGTCGAAATCCAGCGCCGCCGACGACGCCTCCACCTCTGGCCTTCATCCGGCGAGGGTTGTAGTAATACCTCTAGATCTCCAGGCTCGGCCTGATGCCGAGGTACGCTTCACACAGATGTGCAAAGAACGCCAGCATCAGGACCGAGTTCGGGTTGAGGTGAATCAACTCGAGCCCGTAGAACTAGAGCACTAGGAGGAAGAAATGAGAAGGTGGCAATTGAAATCCACACTTGAAGAAGTCTGCGAATACGATGGTCCAGGTCGTGTTTGGACTCGGGACCGTCTCCTTCAGGGCCCCCCGATGAGGTACGAATACCTCCGGGAGGATGAACTCCTCCGCCACGAGCTTCTTGAGGGCGGCGGAGTCCATCACCGATGGCTCAAACTCGGGGATGACGACGATCGGTTCTCCCAAAGGATCCTCCGCTAACCTCTTGGTCTCGGGGGACTTCTTCGCTGCGCTCTTCTTTTCCATGATCGTTGACGGTGATCGGCGACGATGAATTGGAGATTGGAGATAGGGGCGCAAAGAAAAAGATGGGAATGCTAGGAAACAGAGAGTAATGCGGGCAAAACCCCAACTTTCGGTTTCTTAAGAGATTCAATTTTCGCCTGGAGTGCAGTTAACGGCATGATCTATTCCATCGCATTAAATGTGGACAGTTGCTTTTCTCGCATGCGAGACGACGTGCACGGGAAAAAGAGGGTATGACAAACCCACGACCCCGACGAGCGCGTTACGTTTTGGCCTATGTCAGCTGAACTGTAGCGCATAGAAAGGAAAGATTTTTCATCACCACGCGAAATTTCTGCCACGACGGTTCAGTTTCCCAGAAAGCTACCAGGCGAACGCGTATCCATAATTGACGGATCAGATTAAATCAAAAGATGCTTCTCGGGTAAGCTAGCTTAGAAAAATGCCTTGGACTACTCAGAGGTTTATCCTGACAAGGATGTCGCGACTACCCGGTAGAGATAGTACCTACTCGGGAATGTTGTCGACCAAGTACTCTATTTCGCCTACTTGGAGTTGTTTCTCGAGGAGGGCAGATTTCCTACAGAACAGTCATGACCTCACTTCACGTATTGATGGGGGGCTTGACGATAGATAGTATAGTATCTCGTATACAAAAGGTATCCGTATACGATTCTCTGGATTATCAGAATAAGAATACGTATCCGGTAAGGATCCTCAAGAGATAAGGTAACCCCCCGTAAGAAGGAAGGACACCCCTTAAACTATAAAGTCAATCCCGATGTTTAAGGAAGCCAGAGTCCTACTCGGGCATAAGTCCGTGTCCGGTACGACTCAGGGAGCCCCTTATAAAAGGATCAGGAATCCTATAGGGGAGGAGAGGTCTTTCAAGTCTAAGAAGATAGACAAGTCTTTTTAGGTTCACAAGGTCGACAAGCCTTAGAAGCCTAAAGCCTGAAGCCATCTAGAAACCCCTACGATTCCCACGAGAAGATCCGCCGCCTCGAAGGAGTCGAGCCCCGCGGAACTAGTCGAAGTAGCCTCCGATTAGGTCTAGGATAGCCACTAACTTACACGTCCTTTGTAAGACACTCTTTGATCAATATATACGAACAAGACGTAGGGTTGTTATCCTGAGGGAGGCCCGAACCTGTATAAAAAGGGTGTTTCCTTGTTGTCAGATCTCTTGGTCTTGTGCCCTAGGGGTCCCTACCCAACAACAAGTATCTCTGTCTCACGACTACCGTAAGATCGGCGGTTTACCAATCGTCGATAATGAATGAACACAAGGACATTCTACGTCAACCAAATCCGACTCGCGCAAATGACTAGATCATAAAACATCACAATGCAGAGTTCAATGAATGGTTCAAAGAGCGATTCCGTGTACTTCCATCAAGTGATGCATTGTCATATTTAGCTAGAGGCCCAGCATAGTCGGTCATCACATGGAAAGGCTACGAAATCAATGCATACTCCTTTTACACAAAAGAACAAGATATGAAAAGCACAGTGCAGAATAGCGGTGTCTGTGTAGAAGCTCTCGAAACAGATGGCAAGAAACAACTGTACTAAGGGTACATAGATGAGATTTGGGAGCTTGACTACGGCGAAAATTTTAAAACTCGTTGTTTTGTTGCCGCTGGGTCAATAAGAAACAAGTGATACCTGATGACAAAGGCCATACCACCGTGAATCTTGAACGTGTCACGTACAAAAATGAATCTTTCATACTCGCTCAACTAGTTCATCAAGTCTTCTACATTACCGATCTATCCAACAAGAAGTGGCCCGTAGTTATGCCCTCAAAAAGGAGTATTGTCAGAGTTGAACATGTGGTGGATGAGGAAGATTACAACAAAATCGATGAGTTCCCAGCCCCCGATGATGGAACAAGGGTCGTAGAAGAATTGCAGCATGATCCTGCTCCGTATAAACGAAGTGATCATCAAGAAGGAATTATTTTGTAACATAACTTCGGATATTAATGATATATGGTACTATTTCCTATGATTTAGAATAATCATATATGTTCTATGACGTTAATACAAAAAAATAACTGATCTACAAAGAAAAGAACTTCAGTACAAAGAAAATAACTTAAATAAAAAATAACTAATCTACAAAGAAAATAACTTAAATAGAAATAAAATAACTTAAATAAAAAATAACTTATCTACAAAGAAAATAACTTAAATACAAATAAAATAACTTAAATAAAAAAATAACTTATCTACAAAGAAAATAACTTAAACTAAAAGCCAACAACTAGAATTCTAAAAAAAATAACTTTAGGGTTTAGGGTTTAGGGTTCCTCCGGAGCGCCGTCTACGTAAACATATTACTATCGGTTTCAGGCGACTAAACCGACTGAGATAGTATGTTATCTTAGTCGGTTGCATTTCCCGAACCGATTGAGGTAGTACATTATCTCAGTCGGTTGCCATTCCCGACCGACTGAGGTAGTACATTATCTCAGTCGGTTTCCTTGCCTGAACCGACTGAGATAGAACATTATCTCAGTCAGTTCGGCAAACCGACTGAGATAGCATATTATCTCAGTCGGTTTTTTTGACCGAACCGACTGTAGTATATTTTCTCAGTCGGTTTCTCGGGGTTAACCGGCTTCGATGACTTTGGTTAATAAAAACCGATTCGTCTCCCTCCTCTGGAACTTCACAAAGTTTTTGACTCCTGCCTTTCTCGCAGGACCCGCTACTGCCTCTAATCGCTGCTGCTCCAGCCGCCTCAACCGCAGCCCCTCCTTCAAGATGGCCTCCCCGACGCGCCGGACGAAGTCCCCAAGCTGCTGAGCCGAAGCCACCTTTGTCGCCCGGGCCGCCACCGATGTGGCCCTGGCTGGTGCCTCCGTCGCCCGAGCCGGCGCCTCCGTCGCTCAAGCCGCCACCACCTCCTCCCCGGTCCAGCATACAAGGTACAAGTTTGAGCACAAGAGCGTGTTAGTAGTATTTTCTTTTCCCCCATTCCATTACCCATTGGTTCAGCTAAGGCTCCTCAGCAGGATGATGGCTTGATTATCACACTGTTTAATTTCTTGAGTTTACATTATACCGGGTAATGGATGCTTGTGGCTAATTTGGTCGGATGGTTAATATATGCTTCTGAATGTGCATTTATCCTGTGCCTTCGCATTTTCTCCTGGCAACTAGTGCTCTGATACTATACTTGATATTATCTCTTTTTTTTATAGAACTGGATACTAATCTGATACCTTTTGTGCTATGATGGATTTTTTTACCTAAAACTAGTAAGAACAGTGTTTGCCTTGGTCACCTTATGGTAGATTGCTGGATGAGCAAGGTTGAGTGTGAAGATTTATGCTTTTAGACATTCTAATGCTTCACTATGCGTGTGTGTGTTGATAAGCTTAGTGACTGATTGCTAGTAGGACTGGTGGCATACTTGTCGTTCAGCCAAGATTACACATGAAGGGGCCAATTAAAAACCTCAGACCTTTAATCTAATGGTATGGCCACTTTGTTCAGTTGTTAACCCTTTGCTGAACTGGTAGTACTAGTGGTCATTTCCATCTACTCAAAAAGATATATACAACATTTTAGCATACATGGAGGAATGGTTGGACAACTGGGCTAACATTTGTTCATATCTGCGGTTGCTAGACCGTTTAATTTCTGAATCTCAATTTGATATCTAGTGATGAATACTTTTAGGAAGTTGTTACTTAGGTGCCTCCTTCTTGATACTCCTGGTGTCGCTTGTTCTCCCAATCCTGTTGGCCTTCTCCCTCTTCCCTACTGCTCCTGGTGGCCTTACTCTTGATCACTCTAAATGGTCACTATGACATTCCTTACGGCTGGTATTGGAGAATGGTGAAATAATGTTGATGGCAATGATGGGGCTATTAGTACTGTATGGTTACATGGCTTCACTTGGTGACCTTCATCCTATTTCTACCGAGCTCTTCTTTGGAGTCTCTTAGGCCGTGATGTAATTGTATTACATTGTTTTAGATGTCTAATACATTTATTTGAGTACATAAAGTTAATATACTTTTCCTCTATTATCCCAAGATCGCTGGACAATGGCGACTCTCGGTCGCCGTCGCCACCTAAGCCATCGAGGAGAAGGAAGGAAACGGTCGAAGAGACTGGATGTGAAGTACACGGTCACGCACTTGCACGACTCAGGAGCACCAGACGAGCCTGAGAACACAAGGAGGAAGTTCAGCATGGTCTGCGGCATCGTAGCAAGAGAGCAGGTCCCAAGCACTTTAAAAAGTTGGAAGAGAGTAGGAACAAAATAGCTCGTTGCGATTTCAGGGGAAATATTGGGATATTCATCTTCCCCGAAGAATGGAAAGCTCGTATCGAGCGAGCTGCTAAGATGACAACCTGCAAGGCTTGGAAGAACTGGAAGACTATGCTTGTCAACGAGTACGTGTATGCCGAGGTGGAGCCTTTCGGGAAGTGGCCGATGATTACTCCTAAGGTTTGGAACGAGTTCGTTAGGATGAAGATGACGAAAGAATTCAAACTGAAGAGCAAGCAAAACTGGGAGCTCTCTAAGAGAAACAAGCACCCGCACCGTCTAGGGACTGCCGGCTACGCGGGAATAAAGAAGAGATGGGAAAGGGAGGATGAGCAGGCATCGCAATTGGATGCCCCTCCTAGATTTGCAAACATCACGGATGCGAGGACCAAAGCCTGGATTAGAGCCAGGGCATCTGCATCGACATCGGCTTCGGGCGACCCAGCATTTGAGAACCCAGCCGACGCACAAGTGTACAGACATTTGGTGTGATATAAATCCTGCCTTAGTCATACTAACAGCTTGTCAATCATAACAATTGTAGTAACAAATAATTCTGGCTTTTACAGCTGGAGTTCGATGCGTCATCCCAGGCTGGCACCTTCATAGGAGATGTGCTCGAAGAGGACTTGGGAAACCCCGAGCACCCAGGTCGCATGAGGGGTGTAGGTTCCCTCGTTCCCCACAAGTATGGACTCCCCCAGGCTTTGGAGGTGAATGCAAAAGGGTGAGGAAAGCAGCTGAAGAACAATGCAAGCGCGAAGAGTTCAAGAAAGAGATACTTCGGGACTTAAGAGCGGAGTGGATTCTAACTCCGCGACAAAAACAGCCAGTTGCTGCCAGCCCTGGGGCTCGACGCAGTAGCTGCGCATCGATCGACCTCCCTACTTGCTAGGAAGATATAACTTCTACCTTCCCCTGTGATGAGATCGAGGTATTCTTGATATACCTTGAAAAATTATTCCACATAAGATTGTTTGTGGCCTGTTGGCTGAAACGCGTTCTTTGATATAGGCTCCCACAAGATGCACGATTCAAGTTAGGTTGGTGAGCATGGATGATCTCATGGATGCTGCTTGGGTGCTAGTGTTCCCAGCAACGGGAGAGCAGAGGATACATAACGTCCCCCTAGACCCTATGAACGCAAATGTGAGCATCGATGGGGTTAACGACACTTTCAGCAAGCTGAAGCTCCTGATTCCACCGAACAACGAGATCTTAACTCTAAGTCAAGCAAAGGGGACATTCATCCAGTGGCCCAAGAGGAACATCTCTCTTGATGCGTCGCGGCAGACTAAGAAGGTTTCGTCGCGACTAGCAAATGAACCAGTGGAGCCTTTGACATTCTCGCCTCTTGTGGTAGCGGCACTGTCATCGAGACAGCTTGAGCTGACAGCACAAGAATCGCCGAAAAGGTCTCCCAAAGTGGCATCGCCGAAGCATGGCAAGGGAAAGGACTTGATGAAAGTAGCTGCTAGCCGAGAAATGACCATCGAAGAAATACAGGCGATATATGAAGCTGGAGGGAGTCTCTCTAGCGCTCTGACTGTCCTGACATACAAGGCAGGAAGCCGATGGTCAAGAATCACAAAAAGATGATGTCTGAACTTGGCTGGGCTTGCGCTACGTTGCACAACCGTTACTTGGCCAATTTGAAGAAACCCAAGCATCAGTAGAGCAATAGCATCATTGGCAGATTCGGACGTGAGCACTTCTTCCATGATAAGGGTCGACTGTTCGTTGTGACTTGGGAGGACTTATTCCTTATGTACAACCTAAGCGCCTTGGACGCGGGCCTCGTGAGATACTTTACACTGTAAGTGCTTACAATCATGCTCTATTTAATTTACTATAATACCTACACATGTCACAAATATGGAACTCTTCCCTCTGTGTATATGTAGTTTCACTTATATCAAGGCGAGAGAAGCAAATGAACCGATAGGATTCGTCGACCCACACCTTGCCTCCGAGCAATCCATGGAGTATGCTGAAAGGGTTGTCGAGGATTATCTCATCGATATCAAGGAGGCCGGCCAGCATAAGAAATTCATCATCTATCCCTTCAACAAAAGTTAAGTGCTATAAACTTGTTAATGTCTCCAACTTGTTCATTTTGCACCTTCGGCGTATCATCAACTAACTTGGTATTAATGACCATTTAGCTCCCATTGGATCTTTATTGTTGTCATACTCCCTATCAAGAAGGTGTATTATATGGATTCATACATCGAAAACATGACCGACTTCGAGAGGGTCAGCAAAGTGATCGATAGGGAAACAAATTACCTTATGAAATTCGATGATAATAGGTCATTGGTATAATTATGGCTTTTCTTCCATGATTAAGAGCGTACCAAATATTTTGTAATTGCGTGAGGAAAAAGGATGATGTGGAAACCCTCATAAGTTATACCACCACTTCTCCTTTCCGGTATGTATCCTGTCGCACACTTTTAGACTCGCTGGTATCAATTCTATAGAACTACATACCGAGGGAATGTATATCTTTGCAGTGCTACCAGCAACCCAATTTTAGCAATTTGTGTGGCTTCTATGTTGGCCATCACATGAAACCTTCTCATGTCTCGAGCTTCCGCTCACAAATTCTCAGTTACCAAGGTATGCTAATTATCATTTCAATTTTGTTTTATTCATCTTCTATCTAGCATCAGTATGATCTTCATATCGGCAGGTTGGTATTGTTGCATGGACGGAATTGCCGAAGACGGATCTAGCTAGGATTCGAGAAGACTTGGCGCGTTTCCTTCTTGATAGCGTCATTGATCCAAAAGGCGAGTTCTACTACGACGGATCCGATGACTAAGACAATTGTTTTGAATCAAATGATCGATGTTTAGTTGTCACTTGCATTTCAATCTGTTGCAAATTCCTCAAGACATGTGATGGATGTTGTGGTGTAAATATTAAATTTCTATATACTTTCATTTGTGTTTAGTTGTCAATTGAAATATGATGTTAATATGAATCTCTATTATAAATTCAAGTTAGATGTGAAATGTGTTCTGGGGATTATGAAAATCTGGGAATATAAATTGCTTTTTCTGTTTCAGGGCAGGCAGTCTGCCTTGTACCAACGAATATCCGAGCCGGTTGTTTCCCTGGAACCGGCTGAGATGAGTCTTCATCGTTGCCTGTTGAATAGGGGAAACCGACTGAGATGTGCTATTATCTCAGTCGGTTCTCATGTAAAAACTGACTATAAAAGTTTACTCTTCTATCGGTTCGGCTGAAAAACCGACTGAGATATTATATTATCTTAGCCGGTTTTTCGTTCGGAACTAACCGGGATAGTCTAATATCTCAGTTGGTTTTTTGTTCTAACCGGCTGAGAAGTTGTTATCTCAGTCGGTTTTATAACCGGCTGAGATAATTCATATTATTAGCATCCTTTCTCTATAATCGGAAGGTAAACCGACTGATATAGCAATTTTGGACTGCCTATAATTATGTGTTCTATACTAGTGTTTCCTTCTGCAGTTTTGTTGCATATGTTTTAGTTCATTTGTTGCACATTTTGTTTCCCATCTAGCTAGCATTGAATCGGACGCCCCAACGTTTAATTAGACCTCACCTAAAATATTTATTCCTTGACATGTACAAAAGCTTAACCCCGATCTCCTAACCACCTGGAACGCGTGCGTGCGTGCTGAAAGCGAATCACTGGCGTCGATTCGTACTAGCATATTCCGTACCACATCCCTCTTCCTCTCTCCCTCTTTTTCGTGGTCATGTCAGTGCCCAGTACCAGTAGAACTGTAGAAAGTGCTGGCGATGCAGTAAAAGTAGGCATACGCTCGAGTAGAGCAGAGCGGGAATGAGGTGTCGAGTTACCGCGGGGCCACCGTAGTGCAGCCTCGTCGCTACGTAAGGGTAAAGTTTTCTTAGGTCTCTTTGATCGGAGGAATTTCAAATCATTTTGACGGGATTTCAGTCCGCAGGATTGTTTCCTATGGAACGTATTTGGATCACAGGACCGAGGCCTTAAAATTCTTGAGGATTGGGTTCCTAAGGTGCCGATTTCATAGGATTTTGGCACTAGGTCCAATCTTTCAGAAAAATTTCTGACACGAAAAGAGAGCGCTCTAGTGATGTGCTCATGCTAAAACAGCTGCACTGCTTCGGGTCCCTGGTGGCAAAAACACCACACGTATAATTCAAAAAAAAACACCACATATAGCTTCGTGTCTCTTCTCGAAGGGAATAGGTGAAATAAAAAGGACACACACCAAGAACGGTGGTGAGGTCTCAGGTCACGGAAGCCGCGACGAGGTCCGCAGGTCCTCTCCAATGGAAGCGGCGGCCACCCGGCGTCCATCGGCTACGCTACCAAGTTGGTCCGCCAAACCATGATCTCCTCCTGTTGCTTACCATGCTATTCACTTTGAAATATTTTGATTCCACTAGCGGATGCTTTGGTTCAATCGAATCTGGGAGCATGAGGCAAAAATCGCAGAACTCTGCCATTGTTATGAGAGCAGATTTTGTGCGTACATGTACAGAGATAAGAAAAACTCCCTGATTGGTATGTCCGTACATGCTTGTGTTTGTGCCAATTATTTGTATAATACATCTTGCTTGTGCATAGTTGGGTAATATATGCAAGCTGTTCGTTTCAAAAAATAATATATGCAGGCTGGGAGTATAGCACATGTCATAGTATGGATGTGATTCGAATTCCAAACTTTGCTCACGCACATGGCAAATCAATTTATCCCGTTTTGTCATGGTTATGTTTGTGACTTCATGGGTTCTCAATACAATCTCCGAGCTAAGGCAATCATACTTTTTGCAATCTCAGAGCCTGCCACTATAGTACTCCTGCAACTAACATGTAATTTTGTTGCAATACAGATGGCGCATCAGCTTAATTCGTTTGAGCAGCGAGGTAGCCACAAGGACTTGGTGATATTGATGGTGATCGAGTGGGGCTGCTGAGCATCCTCAAGAAATAGGAATTGCTCCAAGTTGCAATTACTTGCACAATATGCAAGAATAAAATGCGTAGTCCACAGTAGCCTACTAAAATTTAGCTACTATGAAGAGTTTCTTTAGAGCTAAATTTGAGACAGTAATTTTAG